>CM076583.1:935384238-935669733 GCA_034641835.2 Pinus albicaulis | reverse complement strand
GAAGATAGAGTTTGAGATAAAGGAGGATGAATCAGACTCGACAACAGAAGAAGACTCAAAAGAGGAAGAGCCACAAACCCCAACTTTGAGAAGATCAGTTCGGGAAAGAAGGCAACCAGAAAGGTATATTCCATCTGCTTTTTGTTTAGGTTTTGCCTTAATTATAACTGATGATGATCCCAGAACTGTCAGGGAGGAAGTAGATTCAGAGGATGGAAAACTCTGGAAGGAGGCCATGGTTGATGAAATGACATCCTTGCACAAAAATGAGGCATGGGATCTGGTGGAGTTGCCGGCTTGAAGGAAGCCCATCGGGAGAAAATGGGTGTTTAAGAAGAATATGAATGTAGAAGGCAAGGTGGAAAAATAAAAAGCTCGGTTGGTAGCCAAAGGTTATTCCCAGGTGTCAGGAATTGATTTTCGTGATATTTTTTCTCTTGTTGCCAAAGTTACTTCTATTAGATTACTTTTATCAGTTGTTGCTGCATTTTATTTTGAGATAGAACAGATGGATGTGAAGACAACATTTCTTCACGGGGATTTAGAAGAGGAGATCTACAATGAAGCAACCTAAAGGCTTTATGGTGAAGGGTAAGAAATAATTGGTATGCAGGTTGAAGAAGTCTCTGTATGGGTTAAAACAGTCACCAAGGATGTGGTATCAGAAATTTGATACCTATATACGGGGACTTGGCTTCACCAAAAGTAAGGAGGATCACTGTGTTTATATTAAATTAATTGGTGACCATGTTATTTATTTGGTCTTATATGTGGATGATATGTTGTTGATTAGAAATGACAAAGAAATTATCGAAGATTTGAAGACCCAACTGTTCTCCAAATTCGACATGAAGGATCTTGGTGTTGCAAACTATATTTTGGGCATGGAAATTAAGAGAGATCGGGCAAAGAGGAAGCTCTGGTTAAACCAGAGGAAGTATGTCGAGACTATATTGCAGAGGTTCAATATGCAGGATAGTAAACCGGTGAATGTTCCTATTCCTATAGGTGTAAAGCTGTCTGCTGAACAGTGTCCCAAGACACAAGAAGAAGAGGAGTATATGTCCCATGTTCCATATGAAAGTGCAGTGGGTAGCCTGATGTATGCAATGGTCTGTACTAGACCAGACATTGCACATGCAGTGGGAGTATTGAGCAGGTTTATGTCAAACCCAGGGAAGGAGCATTGGACAGCAGTGAAGCGGGTTTTCAGATATTTACGTGGCACTAGTGATTATGGTTTGTGCTACCAAGGAAGACCAGGATTGGAAAGAATGTTGGACATTTGTGGTTTTGTTGATGCAGACTGGGCTGGGGATCTAGACCAAAGAAGATCTACAAGTGGGTATGTGTTTAGCCTATTTGGAGGCGCAGTCAATTGGATGAGTAAAATACAGTCTGTAGTGGCACTTTCAACTATAGAGGCATAATACATAGCAGCCACTCATGCAAGCAAGGAAGAAGTTTGGTTGCAAATATTGTGTTCAAGTATGGGGTTGGTATAAAAAGCTATAAGGATAGACACTGATAGCCAAAGTGCAATTTTCTTGGCTAAGAACCCTGCTTATCATTCAAAGACAAAGCACATTGATGTTCAATATCACTTTGTTAGAGATATGGTTGAGGCTAAAAGGGTGTTTCTGGTAAAGGTGGACACTTTGAAGAATGTTGCAGATGCATTGACGAAGTCTGTGAGCACTCAGAAGTTCTCTTGGTGTAGAGAAATAATGGGTGTTGAAGAATTGGCCCAATGACTAGGCTCTCTTGTGGCCCCTTGTGGAAAGAAAACAACAAGTGGGAGAATGTTGGGCATGTGTTATATTCTTTCCACGACTAGCCCCACGTGCTGTATGTTGCGTCAGGCGTAGCAAGGGGTCACAAGGGGGGAGGCAGCCCCCACTGTTGGGGTCCGGGGCGGCGAAAATGTTTTTGGTGTGCGGACCCACTCATAGGTGGACCCACCCATGTTTTGTGAATGAGTTTGCATATGGTTTTGGGGTACGATGGTTTTCGGCCCCTGGTATTTTGTAGCTCCGGTCAAGGGAACTACGGTTATGTTCTAATCCAGGGTCAATGGATTGGGGTTTATGTATGATTCGACATGTATATATATGTGTTGTAACACTAAAAGGAATATAATGAAAAATCAAGCTGGTCGTCCCGATTTGGGATCCAGGGGAAAATCTCTGTGTTTATCTGTTTTATGTTTTATGCTTTCGCTATTGTTTATTTTCTGTTATAATATTCGAGTGTCGATAATTTCTGTTCAGGGTTAAAACCTACAATTCTCCCAAAAGAAAACAAGCAAAATTCCAATCCTCCGAGTCCTAAAAAAGGGCCAAGTCCAAAAATTGTTGACATCACTGAAGAAGTGGCCAAATCCTCTAGTAATACTCAAAAGACAAACACTACCAAAGCCCCTAATTCAGCTAAATCAACAATTCCTGATCCTAAGAAGAGTCCTGTTGATTTTAAGTCAGAAAATCCCAAAACTCTTAACAATAAACCTTCTGCTGAAAGTTCAAAGTCTGAAAAAACTCCTGCTGCCCCTGAATCTATCCCTGAAAAGAGAACTAAATATAGCAAGAGTAAAGAAAATTGAACAGAGAAAAATAGGACAACTCAAGATAAGAGTACATCTGCTGAAATACCTGAAAAATCCACCCAGATAACTGTCACAAAAGATGAACTAATTCAAATTATTAAATCTCAACCAGCATTTAATATTCAAACTGAAATAGCAAAGTTAAAGATACTAATTCCTTTGACAGAATTGGTAAAGAATGATGTGTATAAATCAACAATTACTGAAACTTTGAATATGAATGTTGGTGAAGATTCTATTAATTTAAATGATGATAAGCCTGAATTAATTTTTGGCCCTAATGTTAATGGTAAACATTCAGATGGATTAGTTCCTCCCTTCTATATAAGTCTTACTATTCACGATCAATTCTACATAATGCAATGTTGGATTCAGGAGCTTCTCACAACTTAATGCCAAAAGCTATCATGGAAACTCTGAATTTAGAAATAACAAGGCATTATAAAGATTTATTTTCTTTTTATTCAAGCAAGGTCAAATGCATAGAATGGATAAAATACTTATGTGTCAATTTGGTTCAATATCTCGGTAAAAGTATGGTCATGGATATTGTAGTAGCTGATATCCCACCAAAGTATGGTATGTTTCTTTCTCGCTCATGGGGAGCTAAGTTGCAGGGATCTCTATAATTATACATGAGTTATGCCACCATAACAGTGTTTGGACAACCTATGAAACTTTACAAAGAAACTCTAATGAAAGACATGGTTAGCAGTGCTGAGAGATCAATCAATTACCCAATTTACTCAACACCAACTGATCTTGACTCTTTCATTTTACGTAATTCTGATAATAATGAAATCTAAACTGAATTAATTGACATAAAGCCTAAACCAAATAATGATAATATTTTCCATCAAGCCCTTTGGCATTTAGAATTTGTTGGTTCAGTGAATAAGTCAGGAGTAGGAGCTGGAGTGTGGATCACAAATATTGAGACCAGTCATTCGGAAGGACATGCCTTTAGACTCAACTTTAAATGCACCAACAACATGGCAGAGTATGAGGCACTTATCTTAGGCCTTCAAATCATCAGAAATTTAGGAGGTCAAAGAATTTTGATTATGGGAGATTCGGAGTTAATCATTAAACAAGTAAATGGAGATTATTCTGTTCATAATCCTATATTAGCCAGATATAGAGATGCAGCAGTTGATTTATGTAATGATTTACTAGAATGTAAGTTTGCTACTATTCCAAGAAAACAAAATTTGCAAGCACATTGCCTAGAAACTTTTGCTAGCACATGTAACTTACCTTTTCAACCAACACATAGATATACTGTTGAAGTCAAATATAGACCCATTGTCCCTGATAATGTCAAATACTGGCAGATTTTCTCTGAAGATGAACATATTTACCATTTTTTGAATAGTGAGGATGAATTTGAAAATTGTATGATAGACACAGATGGTAATGTAGATACAGAATGTAACATAGATTTAGATGTTAATTGTAAAATAAATAACATAGATGCACATAAACTTACTAAACCCACTGTATTTACTCAATTTGACATAGATAACTTAAGGAAAGTAGATATAGAGGAAATAGTTGAAGATGAAATTGAAATGTTAGATTTAAAAGATAATTTTTCACCTAAGGGTTTGACTCCTTTGGAGGACTTGTTTGATTCCAATGATGTGCCCAAAAAGCCTAAAATGGAACGAGTCAAGTCTGACATTGAAGAATGTAACATTGGGACAGACACAAAACCAAAAATTATCAAATTATCAAAAAATTTACCCCCTCAAGAAAAAGAAAAATATATTTAACTTTTAAAGGAATACCAAGATGTTTTTGCATGGGGTTATGAGGATTTAAAAGCATATGACACCAACATCATTCAACACAAGATTCCTATAAAAGATAATCAGAAACCATTTAGACAAAAATTGAGGATGATTAATCCTGTCCTATTACCATTGATTGAAAAAGAAGTTAAACGCATGTATGATGCCCAAATCATTGCACCAATCAGATATTCTAATTGGGTTTCTAACTTAGTACCTACAAGAAAGAAAACTGGTGAAATCAGATTATGTGTAGATTTTAGAAATCTCAATAAAGTATCATTGAAAGACAATTACCCTTTACCCAAGATGGATCATATTTTACAAAGGGTAGTTGGATCTTCTAGGATTTATTTATTAGAGGGTTTCTCAGGATATAACCAGATACTTGTTCAAAAATAAGATCAACCTAAAACAACTTTTACCACTCCTTGGAGCACTTTCATGTATGTGAAAATGCCTTTTGGTTTGATGAATGCTGGAACTACTTTTCAGAGAGCTATGGACATAGCCTTTGCTAAGGAAATACATGAATTTTTGGTTATTTATTTAGATGATATTACTATTTTTTCTAAGTCAGATAATGAACATTTGGATCATTTGATACAAGTTTTCATTAAGTGTAGAGAATTTGGTATATCATTAAATCCTAAGAAAACTCTTTTTGGACTAGAAGAAGGAAAACTACTTGGACACATAATTTCAAAGGAAGGTATTAGGATAGATCTAGCAAGGATAGAAGCCATATTGCAAATTCAACCACCTAGGAACATTAAGGAGTCACAAACATTTTTAGGTAAAGTTAACTTTTGAAGAAAATTTATTTCTAATCTAGCAGAAATCATCAAACAATCAAGAATAACATGTTAAAAAAGGACTCTGTTTTAAAATGGAAAGTTGAAGCAAAATATTCATTCGAATATATTAAACATGATTTAACAAAAACACCAGTCCTAATCAACCCAGACTTCAAGAAAGATTTCATAATATTTTCATTTGCCTCAAAACATACCATAGTTGCAGTTCTACTGCAGAAAAATGACCAAGGTTTTGAACAGCCCATAGCATTTTTCAGTAAAACCCTTAGAGATGCACCTTTGAGATATAACATAATGGAAAAGCAAGCTTTAGCCTTGGTTAAAGCCATAAAATATTTCAGAGTGTACATTTTTTACTCCCACATTATTTCCTATGTCCCCAATACTATAGTCAAAGATATTCTTACACATGATGGGCGAGATGGAAGAAGAGAAAAGTTTATTGCCACTATTCTTGAGTATGACATAGAGATTAAACCAACCAAGCTCATAAAAGGACAAGGTTTAGCCAGGTTAATGGATGAATCCAATTGTAATGCTTTAGATATAAATTTTACTGCCCAGGTTGATGACCAGGAAGAGATGGCGACTCCATCGATCAGTGAAGCCATTATAGACTCACCATGGTACTCATATACTATCTTTGTACTTACAAATTTACAAGCTCCTCCTGGATTAACTAGAACTAAAGCTAGATTCATCAAACTTAAAGTAATGAGATATTGTATTCTAGATAATATGCTTTATTGGAAAGAAAAAAGTGGAATTTTACTTAACTGTTTACTGAAATCAGGAGCTGACAAAATTCTTGGATAATTTCATGCAGGTGATTGTGGAGGACACTTATACTGGAAAAGTATAACGGATAAGATTCTTAGAGCTGGTTTCTACTAGCCTTCCTTATTTGTTGATGTGAAAAAGTTTGTTACTTCATGTCACAAATGTCATATTTTTGAAGGAAAAAGGAGGTTGTTACCTTTACCACTCAAACCAATTTCTACTGAGATGCCTTTTCAACAATGAGGTTTAGAATTCATTAGAGAAATTCACCCTCCGTCCTCTGCAACACAAATGGATATTGACTGCTACAGATTATTTCACCAAGTGGATTGAAGCCATCCCAACATGACAAGCCACTGACTCAGCCATTATATCTTTCCTAGAAAACAACATTTTATCTAGATCTGGATGCCCACAGAAAATTATTACTGATAATGCAGCTGCATTTAAATCTAAGAAAATGATTGCCTTTTGTCACAAGTATCATATTACCCTAGGCCACTCTACTGCTCATTACCCTCAAAGTAACATTACCCTCAAAGTAATGGCCTAGCTGAATCTTCAAATAAAATCCTTATGAGTATCATCAAAAAACTACTTGAATAAAATAAGAAAAATTTGAATAAGAAGTTAGTCTATTCCTTATGGGCAGATAGACTTACTACCAAAAATTCAATTGGAACATCTCCTTACCAGATTGTATATGGGATGCATGCAATTTTCCCATCATATTTAGGTGTTCCAGTAATGAAAATTATCCAAGAATCACAAGTAGAACTCAATGATATACAGAGAAGGATAAATCAGACTATTCATCTGCAACAGACTAGGGAAGAAGTATATGAAAAATCTCAAGTCATTCAAGAGAAAAACAAGAATTTTTTTTATAAAAGAACTAAAGAAGAAGATTTTTCCATAGGAGATAAAGTGTTAAAATGGGACTCCAGGAAAGAAGAAAAATGAAAACATGGAAATTTTGACTTTCTATCGAAAGGTCCTTATGTCAGTTATGGGTACAGAGGTAACAACGCATTTTTTATCAGAAATTTGGATGGAACAGACATTCCAAAAGGACCATTCAATGGTAGAATGCTCAAACACTACTATTCTTCTGAGTTAACTAATAGTTAGTCCTAATTTCCTTTTATATCATTGTAAATATCAATTGCAGTTTATAGATTGGATTGGATGTTTTCTTTCCAAAGTTGAAGCCCTGAGTGAAGGCTCTAAACTTTGAAGAGTAAAATGTCATAAGTATGAATTTTTGCAGAAAACACAAGACAGTTACAAGATCATCATGGTCAAAATGGAAGGCTACTGATCTCAGAGTTCTTGACATTTCACCAGGAAATGCCATCCCCATGTGAAGCCATTGTTAGGGTCCTATAAGTATAGGATTCATAATTTTGAATTGACTTATGATATTCTTGTAAAAATATGTACATACCTTGCATTCTGCAAGTTGTTTTCCCATATTTTGTAAAAAATAAAAAAAATAGAAAATCAAAAAGAGGGTAAAAGTCCTAAAAAAAAGATCAAATGACTTAGAAAAAATAATATACCCCAAATAAAAAGAAATAAAACATGAAAGTATGCAAGTCCAAATGCCACTACATTTTACTGATGATTATGGCAGTGTCAATAAATGCCATAATCCATGATGAGTTGAACTACTTAATCTTGACTTGTCATGTTTCAATTTTATTGTTATAAAATAGTGAATAAAAATTAGTGAGGCAGTTTAATCCTAACTAATTAGTAGATAGGTAGAGAATAAAGAGGTGCTCATCAGTTTAATCTGAGCCCTAGGATGATATAAGGTAGATTTAGATAGTTTTTATTGCTTTCAAAATAATAAAATGTTCAAAGTTGCTAGCTCAAATGCACCTGCAAAAATGGAAGAAAAAATGTTAGATTAAAAGTTGGGTAGGAAGAAAGAAGTGGGAGAATCATGTAAATACTTGTCACTAGGCAAAAATCACTAATTTCCCTTCCCTATAGTTATTCTACATTCTAGACTTTCAGTCAAAAAGGCTCAGAGCATTTCTCTGACTTCTGTTGGGACCGGACCTAAGGCTCAATGACTGTTAAGTTAAAAGTGTTAAATTTCTAAGTTAAATCCCTAATTATCATCATTTACCCTACATTCATCCATTTACATTTCAAAATTCATAAGTAAAGACCTTTTACTTAATGAAAAATAAAAATCCCATTTTGACTAATTTCCTTCATTCATAAAAACATAAAAACCCTCCAAAAATATTATATTTTAGGTCAAAGTGGTCAAAGTATCGAATGATAAAGTTTTACTTTTCACATAATCACTTTACTTAGTTATATAAATATATTTTGGTGTTTTTCATTGTCCCATGTCATATTAACTTCTAACTTATTTATTAATTTCTTATAAAATACCTTATCCTATTAATATAACTCCTTGTATTTAAATATTCCCAAAAACCCACTAAGATAATCTTTTTGCCAAAGTTAATTACCCACATGTTTAAAGAAAAACCCCCAATTACACCCCCTTTGGCATAAAACTAACCATATGTAAATATCTCGCCCTCTATAGTGATAAACATTTCTATAGTCTATAACTATATAATAAAAATAAAAATACAAATGGCTTTAGACACGTTTTATATATGTCTAAGAGAAAAATATTCCCCCCATTATATCATTCTACCCTAAATTTTATAAAGGTTGATCATTCGCGCCTTTATAATTACTTAATACCATTACCCGCACTTCTTTAACCTAAGGTTAAAATCCTAAGATCATTTATCTTAAGCATTTTTACCTTCCTCGATGAATAAAACCTCATGTTTTATATCATAATTAACCCATATCAAACCTTTGGTTAATATAAACCCCGCCTCACATGCATATATACAAACCTTTGACATATTATCACTTGTATTTATCCTTTGAAACCATATAAAACCTGCCTATATATGATTTTAACTTTTACCCATTTGATATACTTTGAAAGGTTTAAACATATATTAACTACCACGCATATAAAGTCGCCTAGCCCCACATCCTTTAGACAGTAGCTTTAGCTCCATCCTGACCGTTCGCTCTCACTCCTTATATCCGACGGTCGACGATCAGTTTCACGCTCCCAAACCAATCGATCGCCAAACTCCCAAATGAGCGCGAAATGGGCAGTTTCTTCCTTAACGCCTACTGTGACGTGTCTTATTTTGATAAGATCGTGTTCGTTTTAGGCAATACCGTTTACTTCCCAAACCTAGCACGAAAACCACCGATGGTTTTCCGCGTTCACAAAATAAAAACTGCTCCCACCAATAAGGTTGATTCGCATTTATTGCAGTCTTCTAAAGATTTATAATAAAGGATAAAAACCTTTGCTATAAGGTTTATTGATGTTATTGTGCGCATTCACGACTGAGAAAAACTGCCCGTCTGTGCCAAAAAATTCCCTTTTCACTTATTCCCAAAGAAGAAACCCAATTTCAACCTTTGTTCCATTATTTGAAGACCAATTGAAGCCATTCCTCTGCATCAATGATTCAAACTCATCTGTAGGAAACCATCAAAGCTTCAGAAACCCTTCTCTAGGCATCAAGATACCAGAAAATCAAGTATTTTCCTAAATTTGGCTTGCAATTTCATGATTTCGACCGCCAATTGAACCAATTGAGATTTAAAGAGTTAAATTTCCCATCATTTTTGTCCAGAAACTTGAAAAAATAGGGCAAACCCTCGCCATTTTTTCTAGAAATTTCCATTTACTGAAAACCTCATTTCTAATCTAATTTCTCAGTCTGAGACCCCTGAAAGACAAATTCCATGGTTCAAAAGGATTTTTAAACCCACAGAATACCTTAAATACCCTTTTACAGTCTCAAATCATTCTGAAAACCTGTGTTTTCTGTCTCAAATTTGTTCCTTCTGTCATAAAAATCCTAATTGAGCATTGAATTGCCGACTGTTATCATCCTTGCCCATAAATTTCTCAATTACCCTCTAATTAAAGAAAAACCAACTATTGAAAACTATATAATCTTGTTGTAGTTAATTTAAAATGACAAAAAATAAATTCACACCTAAGGCTAGAGGATCCAAGCCTGTTAAGCCTGGAGGGTCAAAACCTCCTAAAACTGAAGTAGCAAAAGCCCCAAAGTCTACTCCAGTTATCACTGCTAAGACCACTGTCACTGTAAATCCTCTTCAACCTCCAGTATCCAATGAATAAATTATCCATTTAGTTGACTTGGATTACAAAATTGTATACCCTCTAGTTGAATTTAATCTATTAGAAGTACACAATTGGTGTTATGAGAAGTTTTTAGACAAAGAAGAAATGCCTCTCTCGGATACCAACTTACCTAAATATATAGTCCCAGTGACACATCCTGGTCAGGACTTGATAACACTATGCCAGAAGTATTATGTCCCAGATCAAATATCAATTGTGAATTGTAGGTTTTAACCCTGAACAAAAATTATCTACACATGAATCTTATAATAGAAAATAAACAATAGCAAGAGCATAAAACATAAAACAGATAAACACAGAGATTTTCCCCTGGATCCCAAATCGGGACGACCAGCTTGATTTTTCATTATATTCCTTTTAGTGTTACAACATATATATATACATGCCGAAGCATACATAAACCCCAATCCATTAACCCTGGATTAGAACATAACCATAGTTCCCTTGACCGGATCTACAAAATACCAGGGGTCGAAAACCATCGTACCCCAAAAACCATGTGCAAACTCATGCACAAAACATGGGTGGGTTTGCCTATGAGTGGGACTGCATACCAAAAAAAATTTCGTCGGGGCGCTGCCCCGGACCCCGACAAGGGGGGCTGCTGCCCCCCTTGCTACGCCCAGCACAACGTACAATGCGTGTGGCTAGTCGTGGAAAGAATATAACACATACCCAACATTCTCCCACTTGTTCTTTTCTTTCCATAGGGGGCCACAGGAGAGCTTAGTCATTTGGCCAATTCTTCAACACCCATTATTTCTCTACACCAAGAGAACTTTTGAGTGCTCACCGACTTCGTCAATGCATCTGCAACATTCTTCAAAGTGTCCACCTTTACCAGCAACACCCTTTTAGCCTCAACCATATCTCTAACAAAGTGATATTGAACATCAATGTGCTTTGTCTTTGAATGATAAGCAGGGTTCTTAACCAAGAAAATTGCACTTTGGCTATCACAGTTTATCTGCTTGCTGTACCAACCCCATACTTGAACACAATCTCTGCAACCAAACTGCTTCCTTGCTTGCATGAGTGGCTGCTATGTATTTTGCCTCTATAGTTGAAAGTGCCACTACAGACTGTCTTTTACTCATCCAACTTACTGCACCTCCAAATAGGCTAAACACATACCCACTTGTAGATCTTCTTTGGTCTAGATCTCTAGCCCAGTCTGCATCAACAAAACCACGAATGTCCAACATTCTTTCTAATCCTGGTCTTCCTTGGTAGCACAAGCCATAATCACTAGTGCCACATAAATATCTGAAAACCTGCTTCACTGCTGTCCAATGCTCCTTCCCTGGGTTTGACATAAACCTGCTCAATACTCCCATTGCATGTGCAATGTCTGGTCTAGTACATACCATTGCATACATTAGGCTACCCACTACACTTGCATATGGAACACGGGACATATCCTTCTCTTCTTCTTGTGTCTTGGGACATTGTTCAGCAGACAGCTTTGCACCTACAGGAATAGGAACACTCACCGGTTTACTATCCTGCATATTGAACCTCTGCAATATAGTCTCGACATACTTCCTCTGGTTTAACCAGAGCTTCCTCTTTGCCCGATCTCTCTTAATTTCCATGCCCAAAATATAGTTTGCCGCACCAAGATCCTTCATGTCGAATTTGGAGAACAGTTGGGTCTTCAAATCTTGGATAATTTCTTTGTCATTTCCAATCAACAACATATCATCCACATATAAGACCAAATAAATAACACGGTCACTAATTAATTTAAAATAAACACAGTGATCCTCCTTGCTTCTGGTGAAGCCAAGTCCCCATATATAGGTATCAAATTTCTGATACCACATCCTTGGTGACTGTTTTAACCCATACAGAGACTTCTTCAACCTGCATACCAGTTCTTTCTTACCCTTCGCCATAAAGCCTTCAGGTTGCTTCATGTAGATCTCCTCTTCTAGATCCCCGTGAAGAAATGTTGTCTTCACATCCATCTGTTCTATCTCAAAATCAAAGGCAGCAGCAACAGATAAAAGTAATCTAATAGAAGTAACTTTGGCAACAAGAGAAAAATATCACCAAAATCAATTCCTGGCACCTGGGAATAACCTTTTGCTACCAACCGAGATTTGTATTTCTCCACCTTGCCTTCTACATTCATCTTCTTCTTAAACACCCATTTTCTCCCGATGGGCTTCCTTCCAGCCGGAAAATCCACCAGATCCCATGCCTCATTTTTGTGCAAGGATGCCATTTCATCAACCATGGCCTCCTTCCATAGTTTTCCATCCTCTGAATCTACTGCCTCCCTGACAGTTCTGGGATCATCATCAGTTATAGTTAAGGCAAAACCTAAACAGAAAGAAGATGGACTATACCTTTCTGGTTGCCTTCTTTCCCGAACTGATCTTCTCAAAGCTGGGGTTTGTGGCTCTTCCTCTTCTGAATCTTCTTCTGTTGTAGAGTCTGATTCATCTTCCTTTAGCTCAAACTCTATCTTCTCAGGTTCCTTTGGTAGGACTTCATGTGTAAAAACATCTTTCACCTCTCTAAACACCACATCTCGGCTGTACACAACCTTCCTTGTTTCTGGGTTCCAAAGCTTGTAACCCTTTAAACCATACTTATACCCAATAAAGATGCACCTTTCAGATTTATTATCCAACTTGGTCCTTTTCTCCTTTGGAACATGTACATATGCATCACATCCAAATACCCTTAGATGTGAAAGAGAGGGTTTCTTACCAGTCCATACCTCATGTGGGGTCTTATCCTCCAACGCTGATGAAGGTGATCTGTTAACTAAGTAACATGCAGTCTCCACTGCCTCTGCCCAAAATTCTTGTCCTAACCCAGTACCACTGATCATGCTTCTTGCCTTTTCCATCAACATTCTGTTCATTCTTTCTGCAACTCCATTTTGCTGAGGTGTATATGGAGTAGTCTTCTGCCGTGTTATACCACACTTCTTACAGAACTCTTCAAATTCCTTCTTGCAGAACTCCCCACCATTATCTGTCCTCAATGCCTTTATCTTCTTCTCTGTCTGGTTTTCCACCAGAGCCTTAAATTCTTTAAATTTGTCAAAGACTTCAGATTTCTTCCTCAAGAAATATATCCATGTATTCCTTGAGAAGTCATCTCTGAATGAAACATAGTACACAGACTTTCCCAGTGATGGAACTGACACAGGCCCAAACACATCACTGTGCACAAGTTCTAATATCTTGTTTGCCCTCTTAGCACTAGAAGGAAAACTCACCCGATTCTGCTTCCCATATACACAATGTTCACAGAAATCGAAATCCAGAGAACAATTAGACATACCTTCTACCATACCATCTCTATGCAGTATCCGAAGGCCCTTTTCTCCAATATGTCCAAGCCTTTGATGCCATAGCATGGTCTTTTCTCCAGAGACAGCTAGACTTTCCGTCCCACTTTCAGGAACCACAGAACTGTTACACCCATCAATAACAGTGCTACCTTGTAGCTTGTATAGAGTTCCAGTCCGAACTCCCCGCATTAATACCGGTGCTCCCCGAACCATCTTGCAGGCATCTTTCTCGAACACTGTTTTTACACCTGCATCATCCATCTTGCTTACAGAAATCAGATTTCTGGCCAATGTAGGAATATGCAGAACACCAGGAAGTGTTCTAATCCTTCCACCTTGCAGCTTCAGCTTGACTTTTCCACGTCCAATGATTCTAGCCTTCCTATCATCCCCTAGGAAGACATCACCACCATCATATTTCTCATACTCGCAGAACCACTCCCTATGGGGAGTGAAGTGAAAGGATGCACCTGAGTCAATCAACCATGACTCATGATCTACATGTGTATTTTAAGAAGAAGCCAAATACACATCCCCACCTTCATCCGAGGTGGTTTTTGCCTCTGCAGAAGGAGCACCATCAGATCCCTTTCCTTTCTCAGGAGCTTTAGATCTGCATTCCTTTTTGTAGTGTCCTTCCTTTCCGCATTTCCAGCATACCTTTACAAAATTTCCAGGAGATTTAGATCTCCCCCTAGATTTGGATCTCCCACTCGAAACCTTATTCTTGTTTCTGTTTTGGGACCTTCCTCGTACAGATAAGGCATCTCCATTCTGACCCTCCATATTTCTCCATCTCATTTCCTCCAACAGCAAGGCTAAGACAATGTCATCAAAATTCAAGGTAGTTGTATTGCTACCTATTGCAATAGCCAGACTGTCCCACGAGTCTGGTAGAGAACACAACAAATTGATGCACTTATCTTCATCTGAGATTTTAATATCAACATATGACAGCTGACTTACCACAGTATTGAAGGTGTTCAGATGCTTTGTCACCGAGTCTCCATCCTTCATCCTCAGGTTATACAGATTTTTCCGCAGGAACAACTTATTCACCAGAGACTTAGATTGGTACAAAGTCCCAAGTTTTTCCCACAAATTCTTCGCCGTAGCTTCCCCAGATACATTTAACAATACTGAATCTGAGACACACAACCGTATTGTGCTCTTAGCCTTCCGATCCAGTTTCTTCCAATCTTCATCTGACATTTCCGTTGGTTTAGTACCTGGATCTACCACGATCCACTGATCTTTATCCACCAGCAGATCCTCCATCTTGAGTTTCCACAACTCAAAATTCTGACCATTAAATTTCTCGATCTTTATCTTTCCGCTGCTCACCATCTTCTTTCACCGCAAGAATCGATCCTGCAGATCTCCCACTGAACAAGGTCTACCTCAGGCCCGAACAAAAAACCCTCAGCAGCAAAGGTGTCCCCTTGAAGCTGAAACAACTCTGATACCAAATGTAGGTTTTAACCCTGAACAAAAATTATCTACACATGAATCTTATAACAGAAAATAAACAATAGCGAGAGCATAAAACATAAAATAGATAAACATAGATATTTTCCCCTAGATCCCAAATCGGGATGACCAGCTTGATTTTTCATTATATTCCTTTTAGTGTTACAACACATATATATACATGTCGAAGCATACATAAACCCCAATCCATTAACCCTGGATTAGAACATAACCGTATTTCCCTTGACCGGATCTATAAAATTCCAGGGGTCGAAAACCATCGTACCCCAAAAACCATGTGAAAACTCATACACAAAACATGGGTGGGTCCGCCTATGAGTGGGACCGCATACCAAAAAAAAATCGTCGGGGCGCTGCTGCCCCCTCTATGACCCCCCTGTTGCGCCCGGCACAATGTACAACGCGTGGGGCTAGTTGTGGAAAGAATATAACACATACCCAACATGAATAATGATAGGGAAATCCTTTTTTCTATCATTTCTAAGTCAATCAATGAAATTTTGCAGTTACAATTTGACCCTAGGGCAGTCCCATTATCCATTGAAGCATTGACTCAATTATATTTAGGGTTAGATTTCCCTAAAATATTCATGATTTTCTAGAACTTCATGCCCAGTCATGTGGATATCCCAAAGCTGAATCCTCCATATTCGACTTCCAAATTTCCAGAGGGTTCTAGACATGTTATTTCAATTTTATCCTTCATCTTAGGATACTTCACTGATGAGTTTACTGATAAGTCTATCCTTGGATTTTTATCCACTTTATCCCTTGGTGAGCCTCTTGCTGTGATATTTTATTTTGCCAGATTTATTTTTGATTCCATGCACCATTAGTTGACAAAGCTACCCACTGAAGGGGTATTTAGGTATTCCTCCTATTTATTCCATTTATTCTTATTTTCAGAAGTAGATGACTTTCCTATAGCACTGCATAAGATGAATGTAGAGGGCCAGCCTCTATCAATTGTTTTTTGGATATCTTTGTTGAGAAAGGAAGGAAATGAATATAAATACACAGATTTCATAGATTTATTTATCAGGCCAGCAATGAATTTACTTCATAATTCATAACAAGCCAGGATAAATGAGGATATGAAAAGAATATTACAACTGTCAGAACAGTGTAAAATGGGAGATTGGTACTTATATGAGAAGCATGCTAAATTAAGAATCTTTGGAACCAATTTGCTTCCCTATAAGTTACCTAAGTTTTTGACTCTCAGAGTATTTTCTCTGGAATATTTAAGGCAGGTTTTGAATGTGGATGCCATCAATTTCATGACATCCAAAAAGAAGACCTATTTTAAACTAAAAAATCAGATTGGTCCATTCATAGTAAATAACATGGATGCTAAAAAAGAGATAGAAAAGAATTTATCAGTGCTGAAATTCCAAGTGAGTTTCCCTTGGAATTATGACCCACAAGGTCTTTTAAGCAGCATAATAGTAAAGTGTAAAATGCCTCCTTTTGTACATGATTCAAAGCCTGATATTGAAAATTTTTCTAATTAGGCAGAATGGGATGAAAATACATTAGTTGATTTAACTACAAATACACGGCCAACTGAAAAAATGGATACCATGCTTACTGTAGTAACTTCTAAACAGCCAGAGTCCTCAAACAAAAGAAGCAGAGATGAGGGTACTTATATAGGAGAAACCACTTCAGATACAAAGTTAAAACTCTTCTACAATAAAAGGCTAAGATTTGGTTCCATAGGTAAAGAGAAACTTATTGAAGTTGAAGATGAACCAGAGGTCAGTAATGATGAGGCAACTACAATAATAAAAGAGACTTTAACAGAGATTGAAAGAGAACAAGCAGCATCCAAAGGTAAGGAGACCCAAGTGATTGAACAACAGGTGAATATGGAAACTTCTTCTTCTCAAACAAAAGAAGAAAAATATTTGGATATTAAGGATAGATATAAACATATTAAACAAAGAAATGAAGAAATTGAAAGTGAGATTTATTCTCAATTTCTCAAGCACAAGCCAGGAAACTAGGATAGATTGCTTTCAGCATTTGATTATTCTTCAAATAAAATTATCATGTCCTATTTACAGCCTACTACTTCAACTCCTAAAACAGTGGATGACTACAAAAGGATGGAATTTGAAGTAGATACTCAAAAGGTACATGAGTTGGATCAGATATAATTTCACAGACACAGCTCAGAGATGTTATATTCTAATGTGGTAACAAAGGCCATGATTGTAACAAATTTGCAAAATACTATTATCAACCAGCAAGATCATATGAAGCTTGATAAAGGCTCCTTATATGCAAAAGAGCTAAGAATAAAAGCCTTATAAGATTTGATTCTACAAATAGGAGTGGACCCATCAAATGTACAAGCTGCTGAAGTTTTAATAAAAAAGAAAAATGATGATATTGCTGCTTTGAGGAAACAGTTAAAACTTCCTCAAAGTGAGCACCCACAAAGCAAGGAAATACTTCAAGAACAAAAATATAAATAATATATGATGCAGTTTATTAGAAAGCTTACTGTCCAAATCAAGGACATGGAAAGCCAATTGCATATACTGATGAAAGAAAAAGAAACTGTGAAGGAAACAGATGCTTCCACCATTCCCAAAATTATACCTATTATTACAGCTGCCATTCCTTCTACATTGGGAAAAAAGTTAGCACCCAAAGAGCCATTGGCAACTGCAGTGTCAGTGCAATCAGCTACTACTTCCCATACTGAATCCTCAACATCACAGGTGCAACAGAAAAATGATGCAGGGCAAATTGTCAAAGCAGTGGAAGAAATGACATTGAAAACTCATGGAATTAACAGTTTGAACAAAAAGATCCAAAATATGGAGGTATCAAACAAAGTAGCATTGATTAATGCCAATAATTATGAACAAAAGGCCAAAATACTTGAAGAGCAAGTCAAAAATCTTCAAAAGGATTTGAGTTTTACCACACAGATTTCTTACATAAGAAATCACCTATGGACCAACATTATTGAGGCCATACATCTTCAATGGCCATCAATTCAGATAATATATGAACAAAGGGACCTCCTTCTAGTAGCTCAAGGTGAAATACAAAGAACAACAAAATAATTAGCAGACAAACCAGCACAGGCACTAAAGCTAATTACCTTCTTAAATAGTAAGAACGGGACTGAGCTAGAGGAATTAAAGAAAGAGGATAGGATAGAGACTCTGATGAATAACTTGAAAGAAAAATGTGATGCTATGAATTTTTCCATTACCAAGTTTTTAGCAAAGTATACTATGCTAAGACAAGCAGGCATTCCAAACATACATGTACTCAATGAAAAGTTAATGGACCAGAAAGAATATGACAAGAAGATCAGAGACCATGCCAAAGAACAGGTTAATAAGAAATTGCCACAGTGATCTCCAACAGGGAAAGTTGTTCTGCAATACCTTGAAGATTTATTCTTCCTTCAGAATGAAATCAAGCACTTATTTGTAATTAAGCCAAATTTTTCTCAGTACACAGAAGCAGATGAGAATTACAGAAAGCTGAAAAGTATGAAGATACCAGATGCTGAACAATGGCAGAATTTTATAGATTTATTATAGCAGTCAAGAAGCAAACAGTGAATAAAGTGCAGATGAAGCAGTCAGTTTGAAAGGGAAACAAATAAAACAATATTTGATTTTGATTTTTACTGCTGAAAATTCTCTTTTTACAGCAGTTAAATGTCAAAATATCAGGTTAAAAGAACATCAGAATCAGAAGCCAGAGTTAAAGTGTATCAGAAGTACAAATAACAACTAGTTGATTTAACTGCTGTAATTTCCTTTTTACAGTGGTGAAATAGTGAATAAACAGCGTGAAAGAGTATCAGAGATGAAGTACAAGGTCAAAGAGTATAAGTGGAAAGAGTATCAGTCAAGTCATCTTCCAAAAAGTTATTTTAAAAATGCCAGCAAGCATGGACAACTATTCAAAAAAACAGTTTTTGTTAGATAATGTAGCTCTATATTTTCTAGATAAGAGGACAACTTGCTAAGTTGTTAAGCAGCTGTCCCTCTTAATATGTAAATATATTTTATATTTCCTAGAGTTATTCCTAAATCTCTCTAGGATATTTGTAATAAAAATTTGTATAAATACTTCAGTTTATGAAGTGTTTAGTGTGGAATAAAATTGTTAAGAACATTATAGACATTTTGCTGGTACATTGGAGGCTCATATGTAATGATTTCAAAGTAGCAATCTAGACAATTGCCAATTAGACTTCATAATTCAGGATTCATGTGATAATTTGAAGAGTAAAGTGCATCTATCTTGTCATTGTTTCCTTTCTGAGTTACATACATTTCATATATGTTTTTCAATATCAATGATTAAATAGGAGTATTACTTCAGGACTAGTGTTAGAACTCCCTGTCTTAACTACTTAATAATTTAAATGTTTTTTGCTGATTTCCAGATTTAGGAATTATCAATTGCTCCCAGTCCTGTTTGACCCCTGCCTCCTTCCTCTTTTTCTGGATCAAAGGATTCTTCATTTCCATTTATCCCGAAGCAAGCCATCTCATCAAAACAATCTATCCAAATCTCTGAGGGTTATCTACCTTGCCCTGAATACATTAGCATCCTCTTGGCCTTGCCTTCTAGTTCTACTTGCTAGACTTTGACTCCATAGCCCAATGGATTAGTAGATCCCTCTTTAATTTTTCTTAAAGTAATATTATTTTCCACCAAACATTTCAAAACCAAAACCAATTTGAACTATCATAACTAGCCTAAAACATTAAACAAAAACAAAGTTAAATCATAAAGAGAGAGCCCTCTCTGAAATTTAGGAAGGCTAGATCCTAGATTTCCAAAGTAGGTATGTGGTTACCCCTAGTTTTCTTAAAACTAAAAATCAAAAGCCCACAACGTAGCTCGTTCCCTTGCAGAAAACACCCCTGATCCGATGCAGGATTCGTTGGCTAGGTTGGATGCGGAAGCTTCAGCTCACCGTAAGGCCACCCCCACGGAAACGGTCGACAGAGCTCTTCAATGGATCCTTGACCCCGCATTAACAAGAAGCCACGAGAATCTCTACACCCATGCCATTGAATTGCATTGGCACACCAAGACCTTGTTAGCAATGGCGCTCTAGGTCCAGAACAATGTCACTAAGCGTCTGGAGAAGAAAATGGAAGCGTTGTCTGATAAGTTCGAGGCCTATGTAAAAGCAGTCCACCACCTTCATTTTTTTGATAGCTCCTCCCCACATATGACCCGCTGAAATGCAGTTCCGCCAAGTACCAGCATCCAAACCCCAGAGTCAAAGAGGAGGTCCTTGCCTTGAGGAATCCTCAGGAAGTGGGCCCATCTCAGCGCCATCATTTCAACCTTGAAGATGGGACCCTGGATCACCCGATCATCGTGGATGACTACCTCAATGAGGAGGAAGAGATGCAGCCCCCCTTGGGTCCTTAATTTAGTGGTCTTCTCCTGGTAGTTTCCAGTTTTTGTTTTTATGACAGTCACTCAGCAAGCGAGAACTATAGTTCTTTTTCCCAGTTTCAAAATTCTCTGGCTTTCTTACTTTGGTCACAAAATGTTATCTTGTCTCCCCACTTAGTTCTATGTCCCATGTTTCCCTTTCCCTGATTGTGGGATCAACCCTATGTTTGAGTTGAACTCTGATCTGCAGCCAAGAGGCTTTTTTGTATGATATGTTTCTCTACTTAATGTGAATAGTCCCTCCAAATTTACAAAAAAAAGACAGGAAAACAATAACTTCAAGATGATAGAACATGGAGTACCTTTGTGTGGGGCTCAAAGGCACTAATCCAAGCAAGTCCAAATGGATTGAGATTGGAAGGGTGAGGGAGTTGTACCCTCACCTATGTTTTCACTGAGAATGATATTTTGGTGGTCCAAAAGCTTCCAGTGGGGAGGAATGATTCAAGGGATTAGTAAAGTGCTCAAAAATTAAAGATTTTAAAAGTTATCAAAACTGGTGCTAAAAAGTAATGCTTATCACCCTGAATCTAACACAACTTGAATCACTCAAAATCGGCATCCTATGCTCAATATATCACATTCTAATCATTTTCCTAAATAAATGAAAATATTTTCAAGTTGGTGACAGGACTGCTGACTCAAAAGTTCGTACAACTGAGTCGATAAGCTAACTGAGTCTACTTTTGGGCCAATCAGATTGTGACAAGTGTCAACATGTGGTTCATCTGTATGGTAGAATTTTATTGGTTTAAGGTTGTTTTGGTGGACTAATGGAAGCGTTCCACGTGACCCAATCATGGGCTCCCACATGGCACCTCCAAGGTGCAGTAAAATTTTATATGGTCGTCTAGAGGCCTGGGTGGATTGAACACCTAACCTCAAGTCTAATAGCACAACACTCTACCTTCTTGCTTGTGTTGTCTCTTATTAACCATAGGAGGAATCCTTTATTTAAATTTTAACTGAATCCACATTGGGTGAAGGGTCCAGGAATAAGCCCCTAGCCCCTGGTCACTTAGCACCCCACACGATCTCGTGAGAGATGAGACTAAAGAGATTGGGGCTTAGGTCTAACCCATGGACACAACCACAACAAACAATCGTGCGAAGAGGACTCTTGACATTTACAAGTGAGAGGGGCTAGGTTGGAGCCCTAGCCCCAAGTCATGTGTGGAGCACAGGAACCCCGACAGAGGACTTCAAAGCCGACAATTGCAGGTAGCTGGGGTTAAGCTCGACCTAAGGTCATTTTATAGGGACTAGAACCATGGGTGTAGCCAGATGAGTATTAAGGAATGGACACGTGGAATAAGCATCAACCCCGAGGTTTTATGGGATAGCAGAACCACCAGCTGGGAGGATGGGTGCTATCCCGGAAGGGGCGGGCGATTAGCCCAACCCTTGGCCTCATGCGATTTTATGTGACAATGCCCAATAGTGGAAGGTACAGAGGGGTTAGGGCATGGTTATCCCGACCCGTCACCACATGCACAATAGGACCAGGAGAGGGGACATAAAATTTGACGCTAAGGCATTAGTGGAAAAATTAAGCATTCAAAAAAATGCATCAGATTCGACGCAAATCCTATCGGTGCTAGGTGAATTTGACTCTCCCCAGTCTCCATAATGGTGTAAAACATAGCATGGTTAGACAAAATGGCCAATTTGTAGATCAATTAGCAACAAAAACTTATCTGAGGCATAGATTTGTGATATTTTGTGAAATTTGAGCCCAACAAGAGGCCAAATTGTAGTTTTTGGGTCTTCTGGAACCATTGGAGACATTATTTTTGCATTCTGAGAGAGGGAAATCCATTAAATCACATATTTGAGCACTTAAAGAAAGAGGCCCAACATTGAAAGCTGGACCAAGAGATGTATCCCAAGAGGGGTGAACTCCAATTAGAGAACTTTTGAGGTCTAAAATGGGCCTCCTAAAAAAAATGTACAATCAAAATAAAAATTATAAGAACCAAAAGGATTAAAGATGATGATGTCAACCATGGGGGATGATTCACTATTTTTGGGGTAAAAAGGAAAAAAGTAAAAAAATAATAAAATAATAAAACTATTTTTTCAACTAGTATTTTAAACATATCTCCCTAAGGTTTTACTCAAATGCATACTCGTTGCATGCAAAGTTTAATTTCTCATCCAAGGAGTACCCATATTGCATACTTTCGATGGACCCTACTACACGAAAACTAAGAAATACATTTTTTATGTAGCAGGGTCCATCGAAATTAGAAAACATGGGTACTCCTTGGATGAGGAATCAAATTATACATCCAACGAGTGTTCCCACTTGAAATTTCAGTAAACCCATAGGGAGATAAGTTGAAAACACGAGTTGAAAAAATAGTTTTTTCTTTTTTCCCTATAAAATTTGGTGATGCAACCTAATCTTATTTTATTATTTCCACTATTATTTTATAATTTCCTTAGGAGACCAATTTTAGACCTTAAAATTCCCCTAATGTTTATCATTTTGTTGTCTTGTGTGGCTGTGTATGATATATTTTTCTTTCTTTTTATGTTGCAAACTGAGTTTAAAACCCATTAATTTATGTACTTTTTCAAATTGATCCATTTCCTAAAGACATAAAATTTCACAATAGCCTTCAAGTTTGCAATTCAAATCAATGTGATTGATATGCGGGAAAAAGAGGCATCCTTGGAGATAATTTCTATGTTGGAGCTTGGTGGAGACACCTATAAAGAATATAGGGGGGTCACGGAATCACCATGGAATCATCATTATTGCAAACACCATTATTGTGTTGTCATCATACCCTCAATTTTTTTAGAATGAGGAGTGATTGATCATGTAGCCTCAAGAATGGTTAAGGACCACTCCAAAAATTTCACCACTCCCAAATTTTCCATGATATGCGTCAATTTACATATATCTCACTCGCCACATCCGAAATTTGTATTTATTCATTATAATAATGAGTGAACGAATGCTTCGGGTGTGATCAGGGGAGGATTGGAGTTGTAGTTGGGAAAACAAAAACCCTCTGCAACTTACCAACCATCAGACTTTTGCCTCCCAATCCCATACACTCCTTTCTTGCTTAGTGGAGTTGGAAATCCAATTAATGCTCTTCTTCTTATTCGGATGGAGCATAACTGTCCCCAGTTAAATCTCCCTTAGTTTCCTGTTTTTTGAAGTATACAGTTTGAGTTAAATTTTCACCCCAATTAATTAATTCTACCTCTACTACCTGCTATCTCCAATTAAAAACTTCTATTACTGTGGTCAAGTCTAAATGAAACACTAGTCGAGTGCACCTCCAACTCATGCACTGAGTGTTTTGGGGTCGGCTCGCTTAGGAATATGAAACTGTTACAATTTTGTGTTATTCTTGAGTCTCTACCCATGCTAATGCTAGAAGCCTCAATATAATAACAACCTATGCACATGTATGTATCTCATTCCACGCATGGGGATAATATGTAATTTTTTTCATGCATGCATTTCCAAACAAAAATCAAGATGAAGTTAATAAAATGATTTTCCAAAGTCACTAAATTGAAATTAAAAGTGTGGATGCCTTTTTCACTATTTAAAAAAAAAATATGCTTCGATTTTTGAGATAAAGGTTTCATATATAATAACACGTGTTCAAATATACTAGATATAAAGGTCTGTTGAGAAGCAAGATCATATGTTCCAAATTTCTCAAATCCTGGGTCACCTTCCCCTACTAGTTCTTGTGTATCATAAGGGGTTTGAATGGCGACGGGATGGTAATTGGTTCTTCTTTTCTTTGGAAAATTGGATGGTATTTTATGATTGAACCCTCTCACCATTTTAATAGTTGGATTACTTCTTACTATTTCTACATTAGGGCCACTTTTTTTTGGAGTTGTAGTGCTCGACCCTTCTCAATTTCTAGGAAATAGTAAGGATTCTATTGTTATGAGATTTGTTGCAATGTATCCTTATGTTGTAGTTGCAACGTCACCAATTCCAGGAGGAGTTGCAACTACTACGAGTTCAAGTGACAAAGTTGTAACTACTAGAATTGCAACAATTTTATGGAAATATTCTCCCCACCTTCTTCCTTCTTTGTTTAGGGATCATTCCACAAGTAACCTCATAATATCGTGATGTGAAATGACATCTCACACCATATTCAACTTTGTGCATGGGCTACCATGTTATGTTAGGTTCTAATCAAGGAATATGACGATTTAATGTTATAACCATGCCCGAGGTGGTCAAGAAGGAGAATGTGTTTGAGATACATGGTTTAATAATTCCCTATGCATGTGAAATAAATTTTTGTGAGAAAGGCCAAGACAACCCAAGGGAGTGGCAAGGATCAACAATCAAACCATATTCCTTTCCTCACTAAAGTCTCTCAAGGTTCCACGAACTGTTGGAGAATATTGGGCCTCAGAATCTACTTGAAATGTATTGTTCCCATTCCTTTGAAAGTCTTGTTACTTCTGCTAAAATTTCCTTTGTGAGCTCTACCACTGTCCCAACAACCATAGACCTATTTTCCCTAAAATTCAGGGAATTATTTTTTATTTTTTTTTATTTTTATTTTTTTCCCAGAAAATTAGGGTAGGTCCTGTAAATTTTTGTAGATGTTCTATGCTTGATACAATTTTACTTTTATAACAACAATCACATAAATAGTTAAGTAAAATGTTGATAGAACATACCAGTGGATCTATAGAAGACAAACCAGAAACAGGAGAATGTGTTGGTGCGTTACGGCTATCAGCAAGATGCTTTAACCAGCAAAGTCTTCTTGGTCGGCCAACCCAAAATGTGTCACAAAAGTCCTCAAATCAAATATCCATTCAACTCAAAGTCAACCCCATAAAAGTCAACGCAGTCTAGAAAAAGTCAACGCAGGGAAAAAACAAGAAAGTCAACGCAGCTCCAACTTCGGTCAACTTTTTGACCTCGATTTTTGTGCCAATGAGTACGGTCTACAAAAATCGAACTCTCCACAAAATTTCAGCTCAAACGGACCATGCGTTGACCAAAGTCAACGCTGGTCAAACTTGCCCAGAAACCCTAACTGCAGAAAATTTGCTGCTGTAAATTTTATCTTTTAGTTGCAGTAGATTTCGTCCTTCTTCTCACGTGGGAGATGAAACTGCTTCTCAAATGCTTGTAGATAATGAGAAGTGTGTGGATGAGATGAGTGAAAAGCTCTCCAACGTTGACTGTATTTATATCCATCATTGAGGTGTGTGACACATCTGTTGGCGGTGTAAAACCTTAAGGCCGACCTGCACTTAAATTTATTATAAATAATAAATTCAAAATAAATGTTCTGCTCATCAGATTAAAATCAATTTTATATCGATTTTACACCTCTCCGAAGGAGGAATCCAATACAAATATTGGAATCTTCATCTGAGCATCACAAGATGGAGTTTGGACCTAGTTGTCCAAATTTAACACTCCCTCTCAACTAGGGAGAACTCCATCCACCAATGCAATCAAACATCGTGCGTCATCCCGCCGTAACTTGCTTTGCTGGCCTCTTTATTTCAGAACAGAAGTGGGTCAGTCACAAAGACATCATCCCCCGGCTGACAAATTCAGCCCAGAGGTCTGAAACCTCTATAAGACTCACAAAGAGTCTCCAACCAACCCGAAGTTGGTTCATCTGACCCGAAGTCAGGCAGAGGTCCGAGACCTCACTAGACTTGATCCCAGATCAAGTGGTTGGACCGTGCCATCCTAGATAGAGAGTACGACAATCTCTGATGCGTCCATCAGTCTTTGCTACTGGTTTCTAGCTTTTCCCATCTCATTGGCCAAATGAGAGGTACTTCCCATGAGCCCTGAACTCAATGGGTAGGATGCATACGGGGCACTGATAATGAGAGGTGAACCAACTCAATAATCACAACGGTGGGGTCCAAGCACACCAACAAGGTTTGGAAAGCCTAGCCTTGTGGTTGCTCATAGCTCTGAGAAGCTGTCCCCAAAGCCCCCCAGAGCTCCTCGAGCTCATCGTCCAACATGATCCACATCATAGGGTCATTCCACGATACCAAGTCTCTCACGGAATGTTAGGAACTTGACCTTCCCCAGGGGCTTAGTGAGAATATCTGCGACCTGCTCATCAGTTCCTATATGATCGAGCCTTACGGCGCCTCGCTGTACCATATCCTGGATGAAATGGTACCTGATATAAATATGCTTGGATCGGTCGTGGAACACAGGATTCTCGGTCAAGCGAATCCCACTCTGGTTATCACAGAGTATCACGGTGATATCTAGCACATGTCCAAATAGCTCACTAAAGAGCTTTCGCAACCAAACTGCTTCACAACAGGCCATACTTGCTGCAATGTATTCGGCCTCTGCGGTGCTCAAAGCCACCGACTTCTGCTTCCTTCTCATCCATGAAATCGAAGCAGAACCAAGATTGAAGCAACATCCTGATGTGCTCTTATGATCCACCACACTGTCGGCCCAATCAGCCTCAGTATATCCACGGAGTGTCATGCTCCCGGCAGTGTATCTTAGCCCATGGTTTATCGTGCCCCGAAGGTATCTCAGAAGATTCCTGGCACCAACCCAGTGAAAGTGATGAGGCTCAACCATCTGTTGACTCAAAGTGTTCACTGCAAAACATATATCTGGATGGGTGTTCACTAAGAACATCAGAGCCCCTACGAGTTGACGATACTCAATAGGATTTGCCAATACGGGCCCAGCAGCGCTGCCACTCAACTTCTTGAAGTTGAGTTCCATTGGTGTTGACATGGACTTGCAATCCACCATACCAAATCTTTCCAGAAGTTTCACAATGTATTTTCCTTGAGAAAGGAAAATCTCTCCAGGTCTCTGCCAGACCTCCAGGCCTAGGAAGTAGTGCATCAGTCCTAGGTCCTTCATCTCGAACTCAGCAGCGAGCTCCCTCTTGCATTGATGAATGAGAGGGTCAGCGCCAGTCAGGAAGAGGTCGTCCACATACAGCACCAGAATGAGAGGCTTCCCCTGGACAACCTTGAAGTAAAGGTTCGGATCAGCATTACTTCGAGTGAAGCCTAGCTTCATCAAGTAGCTATCTATCCTCTCGTACCAAGCTCTGGGTGCTTGCTTCAACCCATAGAGGGCTTTCTTCAACCTGCAGACATGAGTGTCCCGATCCTGGACTTCAAACCCTAGAGGTTGTTCTACATACACCTCTTCTTTTATTGCACCATGCAGAAAAGCGGTCTTGACATCCATCTGATGAAGACTCCATCCTTGCGTAGCAGCAAGGGCTATGATTAATCGAATGGTGGTATATCGTGCCACAGGTGCAAATATGTCATCATAATCTATTCCTTCCTTTTGAGAGAAGCTACGGGCAACAAATCTTGCCTTGAACTTTTCAGCACTTCCATCAGCACAATGCTTGATCTTGTAGAGCCATTTCGCGGTGACAACTGATTTGTCCTTCGGTCTCGGAACCACATCCCATACATCATTCTTCATTATGGACTCATATTCTTCGTGCATAGCATCCTTCCAGACTTGATGCTTTATGGCTTCCTCAAAAGATCCAGGTTCAGATTGTACAATAGTACTCATGGCAGCTAGATACCCTTGGTATCTACATGGCTTCTTGCTTTCTCGGAATGTCCCCCTTGGGGCAGCATGACCCTCAGCATCTTCGAGGGTA
This sequence comes from Pinus albicaulis, assembly GCA_034641835.2. NCBI lineage: Eukaryota > Viridiplantae > Streptophyta > Pinopsida > Pinales > Pinaceae > Pinus > Pinus albicaulis. Next base: position 935,641,566 of record CM076583.1, on the reverse strand, counting down.
TCCCTGAGCCATGATGGTCTCTTTCCCAGTGAAGGAGATGGATCAATAGGGTCCATTGGTCCTTCAATATCAGGCATTGTCTCATCCCGTGGTTCTTCTAGATTTCCAGGCCTTTCTTCATGATTTTCTTCAGATCTTGGAAGATCTACTACTTTCTTCAGGGAAGCATCTTCGTCAAAAGTGACATCATGGCATATCTCTACTTCCCTTTGACCAGGTACATAGACTCTATAGGCCTTAGAGGTTTCGTTGTAGCCCACAAACATTCTTTTCTTCCCAGAAGCATCCAGCTTACTTCTCTTTTCTTTTGGCACATGAAAATAAATAGGACATCCAAAAATTCTAAAATGTCAGATGTCAGGTTTCTTACCAGTGAAAACCTCTTCGGGAGTTTTGGAGTCCAGGGCAGAATGAGGGCATCGGTTTTGAATGTATACAACAGTATTCGTAGCTTCTCCCCACAGAAACTTTGGTAGACCCTGGTCACATAGCATGGCACAGGCATCTTCCACAATGGTCCTGTTCTTTCATTCAACAATGCCATTCTGCTCAGGAGTATAGGTAGTAGTAGTCTCCCTCTTAATGCCATCTTCTCTACAAAAGTCCTTGAACTCATTTGACTCATATTCAATGCCATTGTCGATCCTCAAAATCTTGATCTTCTTCCCTGTCATATTTTCCACCAAGCCTTTGAAGGTACGGAACCACATGAAAGCCTCATCCTTCTTCTTCAAGGAGTATATCCAGGTTTTGCGGGAGAAGTCATCATTGAATGTCATATAGTAAGAACATCCTCCCAGGGATGTCACGGGTAGCATACCAGATAGATCAGAATGGACCAGTTGCAAAATATCATATGTATTTGTGACACTTGAGGGGAAAGGTCCCCTTGTATGCTTTCCTTCGGCACAACCCTTACATACACCTTCATGATTATTTCCAAAATCGGGCATCCCTGTCACCACCTTCCTTGCTTCGGGAAGGGCCTTGTAATGAAGGTGTCCAAACCTTTGGTGCCATAGCTCAGTTTGTTGGATAGTATCACATGTCATAGCTCATAGTGGACTTCCTTCAACCTGGTAGAGTGTTCCAACTCTAAAACCAATCACGATAGCTTCCTTGAGATTCTTCTTCCACATGCTCACCTTTCCATCAGTGAATGCCACATTGAAGCCTTTGTCTTCGATCGCTGATATAGACACAAGGTTCTTCTTCAATTTTTGTACATAGAGTACATCCTGCAAATGTAGGACTTGTCCTTGAGACAAGTGGAGTGTCACAGTCCCTCTCCCTCTCACGGGATATGTGGCATTATCTCCAAGGATAATTTCCAAATTAGTATCCTTCTCAACCATGTCAGAGAGTGCTTCCTTGAACCCAGTGATGTGTCTTGAGGCACCACTATCTATCAGCCAGACATCCATAGTGTCGGGCGAGGATGCAACAGAAAGAGCAGATACAAGAATATATTCATTTCTTTTATCAACAACATTTGACTCCTCATACCTGGATTTTCTAGACCTTTTGAAAGGTTGATTGTTTCCGCCAGAGGGAGCCTTCCTCTTTCCTTTGGACCTATCGTTTCTTTGATTTCCATTTCTCCGGTTGTTGTTGTTGTCGTCAGTATCGAGAGAATCCTTCTTGAAAGGACATTCTCTAACATAGTGACCAAGCCTATGACAAGTGAAACACTTGCCCTTCTTTCCTTGGGCCTTTGCTCTTCCTTTGTTCTTAGGACCACCAGAGTTCTTCTTTCTAGAATGAGCAGCGTAGGCAACATTTCTGTCATTTTCGTATTCCTTCATTCTTGTCTCTTCTTGCATGTATCTTGATAGTAGCTCGTCAAAGTTAGGAATTGTATTATTATTGAGAATGGTAGTGTTGAATACTTGCCATTCATATGGGAGCCCTCCAAGTGCGGTGAGTACCATCTCACGATCGACTATTGTCTCCCCAATAGCCAGCAGATTGTTCCTGATCTCAGTCAATTTCAGAAAGTATGTTTGGACAGACTCATCCCTGCCTTTCTTCAGATTCTTCAATTGATTCTTGAAGAATAGCACTTGGTTTGCATTGTTTACTTTGAACATTTGTATCAACTTATCATACATCTCCTTGGATGTGCCTAACTCAGATATGTAGGAAACCAGACTTTTATGTATGGATTCCCTGATCATTAGCTTTGTTTTGATCTCCCCCTTCTTATACTTGGTTTTAGCAGCAGCAGTAGTAGTGGATGGAGGTTCTTGTATCTTACCCAGTACATAGTCCATGAGATCATGGTCTTCCAATTTGAGATCTAATATCATCTTCCAAGCATGGAAGTCATCCCTTCCAGTTAGCTTGTCATCCTCCTTGAAGCCATAACTTGTGGAACTCATTTTTCTCAGTTGGTGATTGCTATAAGTTAGGGCTTGTCTTCACCTCAGTTCTGATACCATGTAAATTTTTGTAGATGTTCTATGCTTGATGCAATTTGACTTTTATAACAGCAATCACATAAATAGTTAAGTAAAATGTTGATAGAACATACCAGTGGATCTATAAAAGACAAACCAGAAACAGGAGAATGTGTTGGTGCGTTACGGAAATCAGCAGGATGCTTCAACCAGCAAAGTATTCTTGGTCATCCAACCCAAAATGTGTCACAATAGTCCTCAAATCAAATATCCAGTCAACTCAAAGTCAACCCCAGAAAAGTCAACGCAGTCCAGAAAAAGTCAACGCAGGGCAGCAACAAGAAAGTCAACGCAGCTCCAACTTCAGTCAAATTTTTTACCTCTATTTTTGTGCCAATGAGTACGACCTACAAAAATCGAACTCTCCACAAAATTTCAGCTCAAACGGACCATGCATTGACGAAAGTCAACGCTGGTTAAACTTGCCCAGAAACCCTAACTGCAGAAAATTTGCTGCGGTAAATTTCGTCCTTTAGCTGCAGTTGATTTCGTCCTTCTTCTCACGTGGGAGATGAAACTGCTTCTCAAATGCTTGTAGATAATGAGAAGTGTGTGGATGAGATGAGTGAAAAGCTCTCCAACGTTGACTGTATTTATATCCATCATTGAGGTGTGTGACACATCTGTTGGGGGTGCAAAACCTTAAGGCCGACCTACACTTAAATTTATTATAAATAATAAATTCAAAATAAATGTTCTGCTCATCAGATTAAAATCAATTTTATATCTATTTTACACCTCTCCGAAAGAGGAATCCAATACAAATATTGGAATCTTCATCTGAGCATCACAAGATGGAGTTTGGACCTAGTTGTCCAAATTTAACAGGTCCACCTGAAGGGACCACACCCCTTTGCCAAACTAATTTGAGCCTAAACCCAAGGACCTCAACCAGAATTGAACTTGTGATCTCCCATTGGAAAGGTGCTCTAGCAGTGGGACCTCGTGTAATTGAGATTACATTCAAGGCTTTTGAAACATTAGTCTAGGAAGATCCACCCAAACGGATCACTTCCCATTGGCTCATTAGCAGAGCCTAACCTAGAGGTCATGAAGGATAATTGACCACATGAACTCCCAATGGAAAGATTCTTTTAGAAATATGACCTCAACCAATTGAGCTTACACTCAAGGTAGGGAAAAATTCTAGTGCTACTTCATCATTCTATCCCTTTCACCTTTGCACATACTCCATACATCCTAAAAAATAGCTAGAACATGGTCATCAACCTCCAAAATTACTTTTTTGTGTGTTCTTAGAGAATAAGTGAGCCTCCCATGGTACTTGTAAGTCTCCTTCTTAAAGTTTTTCTATTATAAAAGGAAAAAGACAACTTTGATAATTTATGGGGGGGTATCTTCCAAATGTTATATGAGATGATAATATTATGCAAGGAGTGTTGACTTTAATAGTTTCCAGTGGCTGGAACCTGTATGTGGGTGTATGATACAAGGGAAAGGTGATATTAGTAATAATAAACAAGTACCCTTGCCACTTAAAACATATTCATTATGCAAAATGTTGGAAAAAACACCTATCATACCTTACCTTGGTGGCTTCACCCTTGTACAAATGTTGAATTGGCGGTTGGTCCCATATATTGTGTATTTTCATCGGATTTGCAAAAATAGGCCTCAGGTTGTAGCAATAGGAGTTACGACAAGAGGAGTTGCAACAGTGGAAATAAGAGTTACAAATGGAGGAGTTGGAGCAACAAGAATTACAAAAACCATAGTTGTAGCAATGAGAGTTGGGGAAATAATAATTGTAAATAGGAGAGGAATGAGGAACGATTGAGAGGATTATGGATAGTTAGCTCTTATCTAGGGATAGGGGATTGAATTAGAGACGATATGGACAATAGTTCATTAATTAATCATGCTGAGCTTTTATGTGCATAAGGTATTGTTGGGCTTTCAGTTTTATGTATGTGTTTATTGTTAAGTTAGCTTCTGTTACAACATTATTTGAAATTTAATTTATCGCAAATTTGTAGTGTGATAGACAATGCCTTCCATATTTATTTAGTAAATTACATTCAATGCTTCACCTTTTAACTTTTTACATTGAAGTTTTTAAAAAGTTTTCTCAACCTTCATTATATTTTTTTGGACGCACTAGGTCGATTCTCCATATTTATTTGTAAAAGTGGTATCACATATGAATACATTGAATGTTGCACATTTTACAATGAGTTTATTAAAAGTTTTTCTTGTATATCTTTTAATATTTTTAATTATATTTTATTTTGATGATTTTTTTAAATTCAATTATAAACTTTTAAGTAATTGAGTTAATATGATTGAAATATTAAAATAATTTTCAAAATTTTATATTTATTTTTTAATTTTAAAAATACAATTTGAATAATAAATATTACAATTGAGATAAAACGACCTATTATCTCTTTTTAATTTAAAAAAATCCAAAAAATTACTCATTAAATTAAATAGAATAAAATCAATAACACCATTAACAAAATATATATTAACTATAATTATTATAAAAAAATAATTTTCACTTTAATTATCAAAATAGATTAAAACTTAACAAGAAAGGGAGAACAATAAGTATAAAGCAGACATTAATAAATGATCCAAGTAAGGCCTGTGACATTACGATGGAATCATCATTATTGCAAATGGAATCATTGTGGTGTCATCGAAACTTTTGGAGAATGGGGAGTGATGGATCATGTAGCCTTAAGAATGGGGAGCACCTCTCCAAAAATTTCACCACTCCCAAATTTCCCATGTTAGGCGTTCAATTTGCATATCTCTACCTAGTCAGATTCAAAGCATTCATTGGACTAATGAATCAATGAATGTTTCGAATGTGATCAGGGAAATATTGCAGTTTTCATTGCTGCCATTTGACTTGCCATTGCTACCATTGCAGTTGCCATTGTGCCTATCCGACTTTCGCAAGTTGCCACCCATCCCATGCAATTAACGCTCTTCTTATTGCGATATTTCATAGTTGCAGTTGATTCACCACCCCAGTTGGTTAAGCGGACTTTTTCCATCCCATGCCTGCCTTGCTCACTGGAGTTGGAAAGCCAATGCAAATATTCTTATTGCACTTGATTCACCACCCTGATTTAACCCTCCCTCTGGTATCTATTATCTGTTATTTGAATTAATTTTGCACCCCAACTAATTAACTCTACCTCTGCTTCCTACTATCTCCAATTGCTACCTACTATTAACACTAGTTGAGTGCAGTTCCTGCTACGTGATAAAGTGTTTCGCAATTAACTCTACCTCTGCTACGTGACAAGTGTTGTGGGACCTGCTCACTAAGGAATAGGAATCGCGTAAAATTCTGTGTTACTCTCGAGTCTCTTCCCACACTCATGCTAGAAAATTGAACGGAATTGCAAATTATGAACGTGCATGAACGAATCAACCTAATTCCATGCATGACGATAATATGTAATTCGCAAATTTAAATCTAAAACAAAATTCAAGAGAAACTGATTTTTCACTCATCTTAAATTATAATTGAAAATTCGAATGCCTGTTTCACCTTTTTTTTTTTTGGGTAAGATTAGGTGGTTCCTTATATTTTCTATTAATAAAGTCGGGAAAAAGATACAAAAATAGACCTCAACCTGCCCACAGGAAACTAGGTATTTTGGCCATAGAAGTTCAAAGTATGTCAACCAAAACATAAAAAGTCTTAACAGTCTAAACCATATATGTCGATACTGAATATACAAGTCTAGAGATAACAACATATACAAAAAGGACTAACCATTTAAAAGAAAGTAAAACATTGGAGCAAGAAAGCCTTAATCTTCATCATATTTGACAGGTGTTGGATCTTTGGTTGTAGCCCCTGGTAATTCAACTAGAACTTGTTGCATAGCCTTAATTTCCTTCTCCAACCTTCCAAGCCTCGCGTAGTGGTGCAATTGATGCAAATTGATTTCTTGAATGTTCCTATTAATATCTGCCATGGTTGATTCTAGCTTTGTCTCAGCTATGGACATAACTGCCTTGGCTAACAAACATTTGATTAACCAATAAGTTCGAACAGAGTGTTGAAACAAAGAGGTTTGACCCCGAGTGTGCCCAGGGTCAGTAATGAAAATCTGCATATCCTCCAGAGCCATATCATCTTCCATATCTATGTTATTAAGTACCTCAATTTCCCACCCATAAATATGAGAACGAATTGAATTTGGAATATCTTCCATAAAAGTTTGAACCAATGGTTCGAGATGTTGTTGAGCAGACTTCCTTACTCTTTTCTGGTGCGTTTCATGAGAAGACTGCTTACCTTTTCCCCCAGCAAGCTTCCTTCCTCTTTTAACCATTTTAAAGAGACCTAAAAAATCTGTTAACACTACCATCCAAACAACAACACCAGTTAGCTTCATAGATAACATGTAAGGCAGGGCTCAAAGAACGACTCCATCTCCAAAGTTAGTCACCATGAGTAAGATAAGAGGTAAACAAATAGAGTGGACACTACAACATCTGAACGGGTCAAAAAAGGACTGAAGCGCATCCCACTGTCTAGAATTAGTACCAAAGACATAGAAATCATAACCAGTATAACAATCTTGAATGGTAAAAAGACAATTTAGAACCCTAATTACAAAATTGTAAAGATAAAACGTATAGAGGTAGCCCATAAGCTATTGCATGCAGGTCCTCAACAAGCCCTGAAAGTATGCAAGCAATAGAGAAAAAACCAGACTATACCAGTTCTGAATTTCTATAGTAAAATAATTAATAGAGAGAGAAATATGTCTAAAACCCAAGACCCATACCAAATCATTATGCCTATTAACAAACCCATCACTGAGATGCAACAAGCCCAACATAGAGGATAATGCAAATACCATAATTCTGTAAATACCAGGGTCGAACGGGAGAAACAAAGACCTTGAAGAACTTGTAGACATAGAATTGGAAGACAAACTAGAGTCCTGTTGAGGAAAAAATATGAGACAACCAACTTCCTTAATCTTCTGCATGTGTTCATACCAGAACCGACCAAACCTCCATTCACACAAATCCTCTAAGAAAACCATTACGAATATCCACAGACGAGTGTAGATCAAAGTCTGAAGGTGAGGGGGAAAGAATGAGAATACATACCACTTCCAAAACTGAGCTGTCACCCTGAACCTTGCCTGGTAAAAACCTCTGCAAGCGTTGTCGACTTCGAAATAAAAATTCAGAACAAAACAGAAAACAATGAATCATCGTTCACCCTTACCTTCCTTAACCCCGCACTGCCGGCTCTTTTTCCAAAACTCTACTGACATCCCAGGTGGCCGATCCAGTTGGAGCCCCCAAAGTGTACTATGCATTAATGAGGGTGGGTGCCAAAGGTCCTATCAATTGTAACCTCCCAATGGTTGCATGCTGCCACCACGTGGTGGTCATCCTCCCCACGCATCACCCGAGGGTCACGGTCATATTGGGTAAGCTCCTCCCTATGCCTTCCACACCCCTATCGGGGAGCCTCTTTCACCTTTTCTTCAAAAAAATCTGCTTCAATTTTCCATATAACGATTTTAGAAATAATAACACGTGTCCAAAAATACTGTACTTCCAACTGAAATTTTGTGGTTAATGACTTACCTGCTATGGCATTTAATAAGCAATTATTTGTCTTTTTTTCTTAAAAATTCAAGGAGAATTTGTTTTATTCGTCTTTCTTGTTTTAAAATTTTAAGGAGAATTAGTTTGCGTCTCACGTGAAAAACTTAATGCTGGTTATTTGTTTTTTCTTTTTAAATGTCGTATTTGTTAACAATATAATGATTATTTGTTTTTATTATGCTAATGAGTGTATTAATAACTGGAAAATATTTTTATTTTGGAAATAGGGTTTCAAGAATTTTAATTTAGTTATCAAGAAATAGAGAATTTTTAGTAGTATGCAAAATTTTTTGGAAGTCTGGGTTATAGCTATCAAAATTTAGGATTTTGGGTGCCTCAAGAGTTTTTAATGGTGTTGAATCCATTTCCACTGTCAAAAAAATGATTCAAACACTCCAATTACTTGGGACTTCTTCAAAAAAATGATTCAAACACTCCAACTACTTGAGATTTCTGCAAAAAAAAATTGTCGTCGGGGCGATTTTGTTGTGTAGATAGACAACTTTTGCACAAATAAAAGGTTGAGATTTATCACGAAAATAGTTCTTCCCCTTATTTTGTGTTACTTACATTGATTAATTAAAGAAAATCTCATATGAAATGAGTTGTTTTTCTTGGGTACGTCTTATTCATAAGCCATAGTATTATAACAATACCCTATTTCCAAATAAAAGGAAGTGGGCTGAATCTCCATAATTAAGAATCTTGTTGCATATTTTTTTAAATGTATATATATTTTAATTTATATATTAATCTTGTTATATTTAATACTAATAATAATTTAAAATAAATTTACAATTTAGTTATTTTTTATGATTTTAATTGATATGTATCACAAAGTGTCTTTATGTTTATCACAGGTTCATGACTATCATCCTGTACCAATCATTTAATTTACATGGCTTCCCTAGTTTTATTAAATGCAAAATTATGTGAAGTTATTATGTGGACTAGGGGAATATTGGATATAGGGAACTCGAAATGACACTTTCTAGGCTACTAGCATTGAGTAAAATTACAATGACTTCCCATTAAGTAAGGGTAGATTGAGTGGTTGAGATGTGTTGTTAACTCCCTCACCACCCAAGTTCAATTCCTTTCTTGCTTAGTCATTGGATGATTTGGTCGTGAGTTCAGTTAGAGGGAAGAAGGATTTCCGCTAACATGCTATGCCACCAATTTCATTTAATATTTTACAAATTTGAAGAATACACAAAAAAAATAAAAAACAACAATGAAAATTTTATTAGAGATTCCAACATTCAAGTTTCTTTTCGCTAACATGTTATACCTCCAATTTCATTTAATGTTATGAAAATTTGCAACATACACAAAAATAAGAAAAAAATCGAAGATTTTGTTAGAGATTCCCAACATTCAACATTCATCTCTTCATATGGAAGAAGGATTTCTGCTAACATGCTATACCTCCAATTTCATTTAATGTCATGTAAATTTGTAGCATACACACAAAAATGAAAAGAAAAAATGAATAATTTGTTAGTGATTACCAACATTTAACATTCATATCTTCAAAGGGAAGAAGGATTTCCTCTAACATATTATACCTCCAATTTCATTTAATATTTTGCAAATTTGAAGCATACACAAAAAAGAAAAAAAGAAAAAAAAATAAAGAATTTGTTAGACATTTCCAACATTCAACATTCATCTCTTCATAGGGAAGAAGAATTTCCGCTAACATAATATACCTCCAATTTCATTTAATTTTATGCAAATTTACAACATACACAAAAAAATAAGAAGAAAACAATGAGGAATTTGTTAGAGATTCCAAACATTCAACATTCATCTCTTCAGAGGGAAGAAGGATTTCCGCTAACATGCTATACCTCCAATTTCATTTAATATTTTCCAAATTTGAAGCATACACAAAGAAGAAGAAAAAACAATGAAGAATTTATTAGAGATTCCAAACATTCAACATTCATCTCTTCAAAGGGAAGAAGGGTTTAATCTAATATATTATACCTCCAATTTCATTTAATGTTATGCAAATTTGCAGCATACACATAAAAAGGAAAAAAAACAATAAAGATTTTGTTAAACATTCCCAACGTTCAACATTCATCTCTTGAGAGGGAAGAAGGATTTCCGATACAATGTTTTACCTCCAATTTCATTTAATATTTTGCAATTTTTCACCATAGACATGAAAAATAAAAAACTATATACCTCCAAATTCATTTAATATTATGCAAATTTGGAGCATACACACAAAAAAGAAAGAAAAAAATAAAGAATAATTTGTTGGAGATACCCAACATTCAACAATCATCTATTGAGACCACAGAAAAGTAGGCACGACAATAAAAAGATCAATCACAATTATGGAAAAAACTTAGATTTTGCATAGTACCCACATGTTCACTAAAAAAACTATTTATTTGAATAGGAATTCTATTCTACTCCCCATGGGATAATTGATTAAAATTTAAAAATGAAAGAAAAAATTGCCTATGCTTTCAAACGAATATGAATCTCCACTGACCATTTCACTTCTGCGGGAAATAAAGACATTGAGAGAAAGTTATAAATTCCATGAACTATCTTTAAGAATTTTAATTTTCATTGATATTTAAGTAAAAAATTAATAAAGTTATAAATTCCCCGCATTATCTTTGAAGCTTTTTATTTTCATTGATATTAGAGTAAAAGAGTAATTGGATTTTATTCCTGAGGCTTAAATTAATAAGTTTTGATAGGGTTTAGCCTCTACTAGGTTTGAGGTTGAAATCTTATATATATATAAAAATTAATATGAATGCCACTTTAACAAAAAAAGAATATTCCAAAAAATGTTCAAACTTAAAACTCGGTAAATAATTTTTTTATCCATTAAATTTAATTAAAAAAGAGTAAGGGTATTTCCGTTTACTACTCTTGGACTTTGAGATAGTTTTATGTTCTTATTTTCCTAATTTGAAACATAGATGGAAGAAAGATTTCCGCTAACATACTATACCTCCAATTTCATTTAATATTATGCAAATTTGCAACATAAACATGAAATACAAAAAACTAAAAACCAATGAAGAATTTGTTAGAGATTCCCAACATTCAACATTCATCTCTTCAAATAAAAGAAAAGTATCTATAATAATAAGAAGACCAATCACAATTATTGGACAAAATTATATTTGGGATAGTGACCACTAGTTCATTATACAAATATTTAGTTGGATAGGAATTATATTCCACACCACATGGACTAATTGATTAAATTTTAAAAATGAAAGAAATGTAGAAATTTGATAAAAATTGCAACTCCTCAATATTTCGAACTGAAAAGAAGAGACACAATTCTACTATACTAATCTGTGAAATATAAATCACGATTTAAATACAACAATCAAAACCATAAGTACATCATGATTTCTAGGGGAATCCAACTTGCAAAAAACCCTCAAGCCTCTTTGAATTAATCAATTGAATAGAGACACTATTACAATTGCATGCTCCAACTCTGAGCAGCACCTACAAAGGTAATATTATTCTCCCTACTGAATGAGGACCTCTCGCCAACACAACCAATTTGTGCCTCCTCCAGCCTCCTATTTTGTTGTAAAATACTGAGCAAATTCAAGCTCCTAATCAATAGGAAAGGTCCCTATTTCCTTTCACAATTCCCAAAGATTGATCAACTTCTTGTATGCAAAATTTTGTACACTCCATTAGTATACAAATAATTTTACATTAGCCTTAGTGCCACCACTCCGGGTGAGGAATTTGAATTCCATGTATGCATGAGATATTTTTGGATGATTTATCAGTTAAATTATAGATATTTTAGTTAAAATGTTGTCCCACTGCAAAAATGACCTTCAAACTCTATCAATAGTTAGAGGGGAGTAAACTAAGCAGAATCGAAAATAGTTGTAAAATTTAGCAATAAACACACATGCATGACAGAACTCCAATCCCACTAACTCAAATTTGTTGACCTAACTGAGTGACAAGAGACATGTCACATTAGTTAACAACTTGCAAGTTGTCATGTTGATATGGAAATTCGAATTACTCAATTCGACTAAGGCTAGAGTAAAATTGAATCTTTCTTGCTACAATGTCTAACAAGCAGTCAAATAAAAATTGCCCATGCTTTTAAAGGAATATGAATCTCCAAGGACCATTTCACTTCTACATGAATTAAAGACATTGAGGGAAAGTTATAAATTCGATGAACGATCTTTAATATTTTTTAATTTCATTGATATTTAATAGAAGAGTAATAGATTTTATTCATGAGGTGTAAATTAATTATTTTTAATAGGGTTTAGCCCATACTAGATTTGAGGTTGAATATTAAAGTCACGTTTAATAAAAATAATAATGTATCCCAAAAAATGTCCAAACTCAAAACGGAGTAAATGATTTCTCCATCCATTAATTTTTCATTAAAAAAGAGTAAGGAATTTTCATTTACTATGCTTAGACTTTGAGATCATTTTATGCACTTTGATTCCTAGTTTGAAACATTGTACTATCATTTTGATTCATAATTTATAACACTATATTAATAATGTGAAATTTAAGATTTAAGGTAATAAACTACAAAATAAAACATTCTAAAATGTTTTAAGATATGTTGAAATCAACTCTTCGAAGAAAATATCTATAATGATTTATAAATAAAATTTTGATGTAAAAGATACATAATTATTTCAAAATACATAGTTTCATTTATTATTATTATTTATTGCTTTGTTAATTTACTCAAGAAAATGGAAATAAACATAAAATATTACTAACAATAAAGTTAATTAATTAAAATTAAAAAATAAAAGTAATGAAGGAAAATATTTTCCATGCTTCCAAAGCAATATGAATCTCCATAGACCATTTCACTCCTCGTTATTAAAGACATTGAGATCTATAATTAAATAAATAATTTTATTTTATTTATGAGGTGTGGATTAATTAGTTTAAATAAGATTTATTATCATTTATTATCTACTATGTTTGACATTGAAATGTTATAGAAAAGATTGGGTATGAAAGTTATTTTTAAGAGCAACAAATTATCTCAAAAAGAGTCCAAACGAGTAAATCATATTTTCATCCATTAAATTTAATTTAAAAGAAACAAAGGAAATTACATTTAGAACTCTTAGACATTGAAACCATATTATACTCTCTATTTCTTAGTATGAAATTCCCTACATTTTATAAGTTTAGATTTCATAAAATGTGTTGCAATGAAGATCATCCAATATCATAACCTATCCCGTGGCTTTTGCAAGTTACCACCCATCCCACGGAATTGACGCTCTTCTTATTGCGATATTTTATAATTGCAGTTGATTCACCACCCCACTTAACTCTACCTCTACTGCTTGCTATTTGGAGTATACTTTGCATTAATTTTGCGAATTGGAGTTGGAAATCCAATTGATGCTTTTTTTCTTATTTCGATGGATATTTCATAGTTGCACTTAATTTTACACCTCAATTAACTCTCGATGGATGGAATAAGAAGATTGGGTTCTCTTCTACCACTCAGATGAGATTTGATTGGATTGGGTTCAGCGGAATTTTTCAATCCCATCCCTGCCTTGCTCACTAGAGTTGGAAAGTCAACGCGAATCTTCTTCTTATTGCACTTGATTCACCACCCCAACTTACCGCTCCCTTAGCTGTTATTTGGACTACAATTTGAATTAATTGTGCACCTGAATTAATTAACTCTACCTATGCTTCCTGCTATCTAAAATTTCTACCTGCTATTAACACCAGTCGAGTGGAGTTCTCGCTACGTGACAAAGTGTTTTGGGACCCGCTCGCTAAGGAATAGGAATCGCATAAAATTATGTGTTACTTTCCAGTCTCTTCCCACACTCAGGCTAGAAAATTGAACGGAATTACAAACTATGAACGTGCATGAACGAATCAACCTAATTCACGACAATATGTAATTTGCAAATTTAAAGCTAAAAACAAATTCAATAAACTGATTTTTCACTCATACTAAATTATAATTGAAAAAGTGAATGCCTATTTCACCTTTTCTTCAAAAAAATCAGCTTCAATTTTCCAAATAACGGTTTCAAAAATAATAACACATGTCCAAAAATATTGTACTTCCAACTGAAATTCTGCAGTTAGAATTAGTTTAATACATTTTTCTTGTTTCAAATAAATTTTTGCCATAGTCTTCTCAGGCAACGTTTTGGCCCAGAATCCAGCAAAGATTTTTAAAAAATCCGGCAAAGATTTCATTAGAATCATATTTACAGTTGTTAAACTTTAATATTTTGAGTGCCCTAAGGGTTTTTGGCAGTGCTGAATCCATTTCCAACCTCAAAAATGGATTCCAAACACTCCAAGTACCTGATTTCTTGAATTTTAGTTGCCCGGATTCCGGCCAAAAACTGCCGTCTGGGCTATTTCATTGCTTGGGTAGACAACTCATTTATTTTTAAGGAGAATTAGTTTGCCTCTCACGTGAAAAACTTAATGTTGGTTATTTGTTTTTTTTTAATGTCAAATTCAGTAACAATATAATGATTATTTATTTTTATTATGCTAATGGGTGTATTAACAAGTGGAAAATATTTTTATTTTGGAAATAGATTTTCAAGAATTTTAATTTAGTTATCTAGAATTAGAGAATTTTTAGTATGCAAATTTTTTTGAAAGTTTGGGTTATAGTTATTAAACTTCGGGATTTTGGGTGCCTTATGGGTTTTTTTTGATGGTGCTGAATCCATTTCCATTGTCAAAAATTTTGATGGCGCTGAATTCATTTATATTTTGAGGGTGAAAATATGAAGTTGGATTACACTTTTTGTCTTTTTTTGAAAAAGAACTTTCATTTTATTTTTTTTTCAGTTCTTGAACTTTTTGCAAGCTAAAACAATTTTTCTGTTTAGAATTTCATTTTGCGATAAAAAAAAAAATTGTCAGAAATTTTGTTAGCTCTCTATTACTTATTTTTTGGAATTTTATTATACATATTTGTTATGTCAACTTAGTGTTTCTTTGAGTTTGTGTTTTTTAACAATCAATGGATTCATAAGAAGTCATGTTAATACACAATGTTGTATTCTTTGAAAATTTGTGTTTTTGAGAAACAAAATGTGTTACAAAAATCTAGACAGAGTCTACTTCGGTTTTGTCATATTTAAAAATCCAATGGATGCATATCATAATTACTAGAATTTTTTGAACTGGTCCAATATGAAAAACTGCATATTTTGAATATGTTTCGCGATGTAATAAATTTCTTAACATATAAGTTATAAAATAAAAAACTAAAAGCTACCCATTAGAGGCAACGGACCAATGTAATGTACGATACTTTTTTCAAATTTTTTTACAATGTATTTTGGAAGATACAGAATTTTGATTTCAGTGAATCACAATGACCTTCATAAATTGTTTGCATCCGTTTTATTACAAAATTAATTAAAATTATTAAATATTTATGAAATTCCATGAAACTTATATTACCTTAAAGTAGATTCAATTCTGAAAATGCTTGTCTTGGTTCAGACAGTTAATTCAGAATGTTTCATGGATTTTAATCAGTCCAAAGTTGCAGAAACGTATTCAGGGCTTGGCTCTACATATCTAGTGATGCGTTAGTTCGGCCGAACTCTTAAACAACGTTCGGCCAAACTGTTTTTTGTGCCGACGACACATTAAATCAAACGACAAAGTAGTTCGGACGAACTATTTATTAGAAGTTCAGCCAAAATTTTACTTATATTTTCGTAGGCCGGAAAGTACCCTCGAGCCCCTCCAAAAAACATTTCGCCCGCGAAACATAAATTGCCGTGAAATCGTTTATTATTTTCGTATATTTTCGCACGTTTGGTATGATTTTACAAAAGTCTTGATCTGATTTTGCAAAGAATTGTTTTGGGTTTAAGGTATTTTCTTGGAGGTACATTCAAAGGACTTTTATTTGAGACACATTATTTTCGTACATTTGATCTCATTTTGCAAATAATTTTTTTTGGTTTAAAGAATTTTCTTGGAGGTATATTCAAAATTTGTTGGAGGTATGTGATACAGTTTTTTGGGCTACTTTTTTTTTTAAGTATGAATTTGGGCTTAATTTCGAAAGGACATTTTTTGGTTTTTGGGTTGAAGTAAATCTTTTATAATGATTTTTTAAAATGAGTTTTTGTGTAACTTTTTAAATGAAATTTTTTTGTAGGACTTGGAAAGAAATATTTTGAACTTCGTTTCATTTTTTATAAGATATTTTTTTCTTGAAATTTTTAAAGTAAGTTTTTTGGATTGGAGTATGTATTTTTTTGCAAAAATTTTAAAATGAATTTTTTTAAAATTAAATCTTTGGTGATGTTTTTTTTAATTGAGTTTTTGTCTAAATTTTTGAAGGAAATTTTTTGAACTTCATACTCTATTATCATGGGAAATCGAAGAAATTGTACGAGAAAAACATAGAGTGAAGAGACCCTGAGGAACGTAAAGAAGAGACGAGACAATCTCGCAAAAGAAAGTTAGAAGCCCTCTCAAATATTGAAGAGGAAAATAAACCTCAAGCAGAAATTGAAGCAGGTATGTAAATGTAAATATTATGATCTATTGATATATTTAAAATTTTCCTAATGTAAAATGTGAAGCTTAATTTTTTTTTGATGAACTAATTTGAAAAATATTTTACCTTCAATAAAGAGATATTTATAGCGTGATGATAGAGAGTAAAATTTAGAAAGTAGAGATATTGAACCAATGATGAAGATATAAATGATGAAAAAATTCAAACTCTGAAGTCTTAATAAGAAGGTATGTATACACAATATACATATATATATATATATATATATATGTATATATATATATATATATATATATATATTCGAACACATTGAACATCTGCTATTGAAATGTATATATTTATTTAATTTAGTTATTTATTGAATATACTTTATTATGTATTATTATTGAATGTATATGGAACAAAATCATCTAATGCTGAGATGTTGAACTATGACACTATGTACATATGAATGGCGACAAAGTATATACGATATCGTGTTAACCACATTTTTGAGAAGTATTTCATAAAGTAAAATGTGACAGTTCAAGCCCAAAAGTTGAAAGGTCTCCTATCATTAAGGAAATTAAAAGAAGCTATGACTTTATTGGGTATTCGAAAATCAACCAAAGATAAAAAAAAATGAAGGAAAATGTGATACGAAATATAAGTAGTGCTATAAATTCAATTAAAAGATCTAGACAGAAAAATGTTTCAGTTGTACGTAGAGAAATACATATGGCAGTGGTTTCATCAAGTACTAAAGAGAATCGATTGGTAAAATATGTGGCACAAGCATTAGGAACCTCGTGAAAAACTTTGCACAAACATCAAAAATTTCGGTTGCAAATAGATGTAAATGAAGAACTTGCTTGTTGGAGAGCTATTTGTAGGCGACCATATAAAGATAGACTTGGAGAAAGTGTTAAAAAAATAATATATGAATATTGGAAGAACAATTGCGAGCCACTATCCAAGGCATGTGGATGTGAAGAAGAATAGCACGAAATCAATACTAAGAACATGAAAAAAACATTTTTGAAATCACTTCCGTATAGAGTTTTTCAACAAGTTCAAAGAAGAGAATCGTGAAATTCATGTCTCAATCAGTGCTTTTGTTCAACAAAAACCATGGTATGTAAAACCTATCACCGTACGCAACACTTGTTGTTGTCGTTATCATGTGGAATTTGAGTTATATTATGACACATTCCTTGATTTTGGTAGAAAATTTTGGAAGGATTCACCTCCTCCTTCCACTATCCTTGATTTCATATCTCAAATTCTATGTGAAAGAGAAAGCAATGAACTATTTTACGAAAAGAAATGTGTTGGTGGTAAAAAATGCTATGATTATGGAAATTTGACTAAATTTCAAAAAAAAATGTCATACTGATATAAATGATCAATTATTGTCCAACATGAAAGTGAAATGGAAGAGATATGAATATATCCATACATTGATTCAAGGTGCAAATAGTGTTAAAAGAATTGAATTACGAGAAGAAGAAATTTTGTGATAGAAATTTTGAGGTAGAAATTTACAAATACACCAAGCATTCCCATATAGATCGATGGCAAGACTTGCAATTCAAAAAATCCCGTGAAGTTTTTCCACTAGGGACCATTTTTTCAGTAATTGATTTTGCAGAAAACTACACATTTGTTCCACAAAAAGAAATTTAGAGTGAATACTATAATTCTGACCAAGTCTCCATATCGTCCATATTCTATATAGACATGTTGAACAAAACATCGATCATATAGAAAGCACCAATGAAAATTGACATATTATTAAATAATATCACTTTTATATCAGTGACGATAGTACACATGATACATATTTTGTACAACATTGTGTTGGAAAAATTTATGATTCCTTGAAAAATCGTGGAATAACATTCAATAAACATTGGATATGGTCGATTTCGATGGTCATGATGATTCAAATCTGCACGATCATTCTTTTGGCTGTGTTGTCTTCATAAGAAAACCTGCATTAAACATTGTTGGAATTTCTTTGAGACTGGCCATGGAAAAGGAGAACATGACGGTGCAGGGGCATGCATAAAATGAGCACTTCGAAGGTATCAAAGGAACCCCTCTCCAAGCCAACTTGCGGACATGAAATAAGTTGTTCAATGGTGCATCGTTGCTCTAAGCCATGAGACTAACCGATCAAGGGAAGTGCGAAGGTACATTCAATTTAATTTTTATTGCATATCTAATTAAATAAAAAGTGTACATTTATCAAAATTATTATCTTTGATTGTATTTGATATCATATTTACATTCTTCTTTAAATTTTCCATATAAATATTTTTTTGGCATATTGGGATCGAAGACATAGATAGATCAATTGGAAATGACGTTGAAACAATAAAAGGGACTTGAAAATTGCATTCAATTAAAACAAAGTCGTCCAGAAATGTGTTTGCATTGGATAAAGAAAATATTATTTTTTTTATCTTGTTTGCATAGACAACACAAAATCCAATGATGTTTGTGAAAACAAAATGTATGTAAAAGATTGGAAACATACAGAGCTAAATACAAAGGGAAAAATGTTCGTTGCAATGTTTGAAGAAATGAAATCAGAGGAGACTACAATATCATCTAATGGTGATCGAGTTTATGATCTTGTTAGAGAAGGTAACATTTGAATTGCTTTCTAATGATAAAGATCTAGAAATAAATTTGAATATGTATAATTTTGTCAAGTTTTTTTATTGTGCATGAGATGTTTTTGTTTTAATTGCACCTACTGACAACGATGAAAATGTGATTATTTGATACGTTGCACTGAACGAAAAATGAAATTATTAGAAGACTATAATGATCACAGATTTCCATAAGAAAGAGGATCTATTATACTGAAAAGTTATTTTTTCAGACAAACTAATCAAAGTGGGAATTTTGTTTACTTTGAAGACTATGAACCTGATTTCATAAGTTGTCAATATAGTCACTTGGTGTTTGCAGCACGCATAAAGTTGATCGAAGTTCAATCAAAGAAGAAAACAAATATTAAGAAATGGAAAATGTCAAAATCCGATCATGAACAGATTATTGAAGATGGCATTCCATTGGAATTTTTTTGATTAAACTGCCCAACAATTTATTCTCTTTGGATTATATGTTCTAGAACTTCCAGTAATCAATTAAAAATTGAGCTGCCTTGTGATTTTATTTGTGCAAGTGTTTGCACATGTAAAAATTGTTTTGGTACATGCACACTCTAGTATCAACTAAAAGTAGCTTTTTTATACATGTATTGATGAAAAATGTTGCATATATATATATATATATATATATATATATATATATATATATATATATATATATCTTCTAGAATGCAATTAACTGTTCAAGTAGTTTAACTATGTGCATTGATGAAAAATGTTTCACATACTGCGAAATGTGTGAAAATTGTGAATCATTTCGCGGCAATTTATATTGACGCGAAATATGTGTTTTGTAGGGGGCTCCACAAAAATTTCCGGCCAACGGAGAATTGCACAATAGTTCGGCCGAACTTTTGATAAGAAGTTCGGCCGAACTATTAAGACGTTAGTTTTAGCGGCTCATAAACGGAAAACATTGTTCGGCCGAACTTTTACTAATAGTTCGGCCGAACTAACGCGTCACCAATTACGCAGACCTAAGTTTCAAATGTTCTAAGAACTTTGGACCTGATTAAGCTGTTAAAATCGAGTATCAATCAGAACCAAGATGCTATTTTCAGGGAATTCAATCTACTGTATAAATATAAATTCTATAAATTAACGTTATTACTAATTATTTTTCAATAAAATGAGGCAAATAATTTTTGCGCTCATCTGATGAAAAGAAATCAAACTTAGGTTCTCAAAATATATTGTAAAAAAAATTGAAAAATTATGGGGTACAGATTTGTCCTTGACTTGCTTTTTTAGATTTTAGTATATAACTTTTGCTAGAAATTTGTTGCTACGAAACTCATCGCAATATACAATGCTTCGATACCCACTGAAAAATTCTAGTAATTATGATATGCATCCATTGGCTTTGTAAATATGACAAAACCAAAGTAGACTCTGTCTAGATTGTTGTAACACATTTTGTTTTTTCAAAAACACAAATTTTCAATGAATACAACGTTGCCACATAACATGACTTCTTATGAATTCTTTGATTGTTAAGAAACACACACTCAAAGAAACGCTAAGTTGACATATCAAATCTACATAAAAAAATTTCAAAAAATAAATAATAGAAAGCTAACAAAATTTCTCACAACCTTTATTTTTATCGCAAAATGAAATTATACACAGAAAAATTGTTATAGTTTGCAGAAAGTTGAAGAACCGAAAAAAATGAGAAATTTTTCTCAAAAAAAGGCAAAAAGTGTAACCCAGCTTCACATTTTCACCTTATACTCAATATATATGTTCTAGAATGCAATTAACTGAAAGTTGTTTTTCTATGTGCATTGATGAAAAATGTTACATGTACTAGATATATACACGAACTCAATGCACGCCCAATTTTTCTTGTGGGATTTTTTGGTAAAAAGTATCCACAATGTAAACAAATCATCTGCAGTATAATTTTGTACGAAGATTCATTTTAGACAAGAGACTCAAAGCACTTCTTCAACTTTTGGTGGGATTTGACCCACATCTCTATTCTTGATTGAAAATCTAGTACAAAATTTGTCTGTCCAGTGGTCCAATATGTTCTATGTGCATTGATGAAAAATTTACATACTACATACTATTGTTTGAGTGATTTTTTTTTTTTAAACTTACCAAATGTACTTCAACCATGTCCAAAATTTGAATTTTAAAAACTTTTTGATTATATATCAAAACAAATTACTTCACATGTCATGCCAATTGTAGTTCAACTATCCAATATAAACATTAAACATTTAACATTATATCACATGCCAAATGTAGATTGAAATGGTATCTAAAACTTAGTTTTAAATTTTTTTTGATTATATCACAACATTACTTCACATTCCTAATGTACTTCAACAATCCAAAACTTGAGTTTTAAAAACTTTTTGATTATATCACAACATTACTTGACATGCCATCCAATTGTAGTTCAACTATCCAATAAAAACATTTAACATTATATCGCATGTGCCAAATGTAGATTGAAACCATCCATTTAACTTAAGTTTTAAAAACTTTTTGATTATATATCGTGCAACATTACTTCACATGCCATGCCAATTATAGTTCAACTATCCAATAAAAACATTTAACATTATATCACATGCCAAATGTAGATTGAAACCATCCAAAACTTCACCTTTAATTTAACAAAATTATAGATCACAACATTACTTCACATGCCATGCCAATTGTAGTTCTTGACTATCCAATAAAAACATTAAACATTTAACATTAAATATCACATGCCAAATGTAGATTGAAACCATCCAAAACTTGACTTTTAAAAACTTTTTGATTATATCATGTAACATGACTTCACATGCCATGCCAATTATAGTTCAACTATCCAATAAAAACATTTAACATTATATCACATGCAAAATGTAGATTGAAACCATCCAAAACTTAACTTTTCATTTAACAAAAAAATTATAGATCACAACATTACTTCACATGCCAAATGTACTTCAAGCATCCAAAACTTAAATATTAAAAACAAAACAAATTATAACACATCATTACATAACATGCCAAATGTAGTTCAAAAGAAAAACATTAATTTATAGATGACAACATTACTAGTAGTTCAATTATCCAAAACTTGAAAGTTTTAAAAACCAAACAAATTATATAACAACATTACTTCATATTCACATACCAAAAGTACTAAAACCATCCAAAAATTAACTTGTTGGAACAAAGAAAATTATATTAACATTGTAATAAAATATGTCCAAAAATTGTAGATCTCACAAGAATCAAGTATCAAGTTATATATATATATATATATATATATATATATATATGACAGTGCATCTAGATAATATATAAAAAAAGTAAATTTAAGACTATCTAAATCTTGAAATCAAATCTACAAATCATGTCCATCAAATAGAGATGGATGTAGTGTCTTTCCTATCAGAGTCTTAATTCGTGCACTATCATGCGAAGCATGGGAAACCTGTACACAATTCACATACAAATATTAAAATTTGATGTTTTAAAAATGAGTGAGAATATATATAGAACTTCATGTAAAAAACAAAATATAAAAAAAAACAAATCATGCAATACCTCATGAGGTTCCCTCTCCATTTTTTTGCCTGCCACAAGTTCCCCCATGGGAACATCTCCAACAGTAAACTGTACAATATAAATGTACAGTTATATATATATATATATATATATATATTAAAAAAATTCAGATGAAAATGCACGTGTACATATATAAACTTATTTTCAATATATTAAAAAAAAGTTAGACAACTTGTTCAAATGGTTGAAATGGTGTGGATGTTCCTATCTCCATAGCTAGAGTTCGTGGATTAAAGAAATCTTCTATAGAAACCTAAAATTCAAAATTTTAAAAGTATAAAATAACTCAAGATCAAGATCTCAATTTATAATAAAACTTAAATAAACTTCAATTTATAAATTATAACTAAATTAAAACAACACAGACACACATACACACACACACACACACACACACACACATATATATTTAAAAGTGAAAATTTGAATACTTCTGCAGGTGAATTTCGGACATCTCCTAAGAGAAGCTCCAAAAGAAAATCTCCAAGAACCTAAAATTCAAAAAATTTAAAATAACTCAAGATATAGATATATATATCTCAATTTTTAATGGAAATTTTTGAGGTGGAATATATATAGCTTAAACATAGATTTTAAAAGTGAAAATTTGTCCATACTTGTTGTGGATGTGGCACATCTCCTAAGGAAGTAGAAGGTACATCTCCCAAGGAAGAAGAAGGTACCACCATCCCAAAAACATCAAATGGAATTAGAATCTGTTAAAACATTTTATTATTATATATACATACATGTACATGTGTGCACAATTATTTATTTTAAAAATATCACTTAAAAAACACTAACATTTTCCAACATATCTTGATGGTGAGACATATCTGCATTGTTTGAACCAGAGGCCCCGAACATGATATTAACATTTTTGTCATTCATCATGCGTGACAACTTCAAATGGTGTTTTAACATATAATGATACATTTTTGTTAGATAAATGTACATACAAATAAATGTATACATGTACATACACATGTATTTATTACAAATTGTACACATGTATGTGTTAAAATAATTGAATCCTAAGGTCATTAACACATATCGTTCCCGTGCCCTCTTCCTCATGAAGAATTAGGTCTTGCTAACCATTGCGAAAATCTTTTGCATATATTTGGAGATCTTCAACATTCATGTTGTCAATCTCTTCATTTGTACAATACACAAAATTGGCACGTGCATTCTCACGAGCTTTTTGTCGATTTAGACAAACATTGACTCCACCCAATCCGTTGTAAACATTGTCGATCATGACATCCATTGCTTCTCAACTTATTTGAGAATCTGAATCCATCTCTGACCACAGATTTTCAACCCGAAAAGGTCGACTCACCAATGGCGGCTCAGGGCGAAGCAACTCCACATCTCAATTAGCGTCCGTACGGTCATACAAGCGACCTTTTCCTGGACCAAAAATTTCTGACAGAAGGTCATTATAATTGGATTTCATTTTAAAAAAAAAAAATCGTAAAATAATTGTGCAAAATAAACAAGAACTTCGTCATTCCATGGGAGCCTTCCCTAGGCCGCAAGGTGCCTATCATACAAATAGTGAGCTATATCGGGGTGCTTGAAATATTGCACCTTCAGCATTTTTCTTTTTGGCCCTTCCTTGAAATTAAACATTGACTTCACCATATCTTTTGTAACTCTTTATTTTACATCCTCCCATTTATCGGGACCCATTACTCTTTCCTTTCTCTTTCTCATGACTTCTACAAATGTATCAGTCGTTGGCCCAAGATTTTTGTACACATTTACTATTTCGCCCAAAGAATGTGTAACTATTTTGAGGCTTTGTCGACTCTCAGAAGGTAGAGTCAAAGCCACGAAATCTCTCCACAATTTTGCATGAAGTTGTTGACACATTTGTAAGGTGCATTGTGCCATATTTCTTTCCCATGGTATATCAGAAATGTCGGCCGGATAAGTTGTGGTGGGTAGACAACCTTCTTCTTGAATGTAGCATTCTGCCCTGCGTCTATTTTGACCAATATTTGGAAATTTTTCAGCCTTTGCATCAATATATATAAAATTTTGTATATTAGAAAAAATACATGTAAACAGATTTGTACAAATTCAATGAAAAAAATATTCAAATTGATGGCAACCTCAACGTGGTTGGTTAGCATCTTCTCCACCCTGAAACTATTGAGACCCAGAATGACCCTGCTGAGAACCAGCACCACTAGTCGTTGATTGGCCTCCGGGAGAATAAATATCACCACTTTCACGCAACCTACTACCACTTATTGATGGCCTTCTAAGGGGATTTGAACCACCACCAACCTCTCGAGAGGAGAGATAAGCTTCATAAAAAAATACGAATTTATAATCAATTGAAAAATACATGCGTACATATAAATACATGTGTACATATTCATTGATTAAATTGTGTTAAAACCATACCACGACTGGGTGAAACATAGGCATCCATGGTTGGAGTAGAGACCCTTCTCTTCTTATTAGCTCCTAAAAAATAAAAAATGAAACTTATTAAGAACTAATTTAAAACTCACAAAGTTGATAAAAAATCAATTCCATATGTACACACATGTATGGAGATATAATATTATATTTAAATTTACCATGAACAACTCTCGATCCCAATCCTTGATCCTCCCCTCTCGTAGAGATATGGGATTTTGTTGATCTTCATTGTTCATCCTCCATGATATATAAATCTACGACAAACATTTGTAATTAGTTTTTAAATAACTGATTTAAATTAAATTCAAAATAAATTTCAGAAAATTAATGTTTAATTTAGTGTAAACAAATTATGTAAAACACAAATTTCAAAGCACTAATTGATGTGTGAAACTCAATTTAAGCAAAAAAAAGGTTATAAAAATGATAAGTTCAACAAATTGTGTTTTACATGGTGGGAGCACACTCGGTATAAAATTGAAAAAAACACATTGTCATTAAAAAAAAGTGAAACTCCATTTAAACAAAAATTTGTTGAAGTCCCCGCATTTTAATTTCATAAAAATGTGAAGTTCACCACTTGTTGCAAATGTGAAGTTCACCAAGTTGCGCTTTACATGGTGTGGTGGGAGCACACTTGGTATATGATTGAAAAAAAACACATGGTAATTAAAAAAGACACATTTATAAGTACACAACACACACATATCCAAGATATGTTACAATGTCGATGAATAAATTTTGAAGGAGAGTGTCTCAACACTAATTCATCTTTGAGAGATGAATCTTGAATTTTTGAAGAAGAGCATCTCAAAACTAATTCATCTTTGAGAGATGAATCTTGCATTGGCATTGGCATTGCCCCATATAATTCTAATTCATCTATTAATTCATCTTTGATAGATGAATCCTGAATTTGCATTGCCCCACACAATAAATCAGCAGACATTTTATTCACATTTGTACAATGCTTTATACTAAAAAATTGAAATTGGCTAACAATATTGTTTGCTATTCCATGTAGTTCTTTTAGCCTCTCCTTCTTAACTTGGTATACACCATTCATCTGGTTGCACACAAGTTCAGAATTGGTGAAAACTACAATTCCATTTGATCCATACTCCATCGTTGTTCCCAAGCCTTCTATCAATCCAATATAATGTGCCTCGTTGTTTGGGGTATATTCATTTTCCTTTGGACGACTTTTCTAGTCACAATATTGGAAAGTACATATGTAATCATTGCATTCCTTGGATTGGGATAGCAAGAAACATCTATGCATAATTTCATTTTTCAACCATATTTAATGGTTTTCTTATCCCTAAAAAAACACAAATTCAATAAAATATATATATTAAATTGACATTTATTGCAAATGAATGGGAGAAATGAAAAACTTAGATTTAGATCTATTCCATAGATTGACTATAGGGGCATTTACTAGATATGTCACCTTTCATAAAAGATGAGATCCAAAAGCTACCTAGCCCTTTACAGACTCTGCTTATAGAACTACCATGGATATGAAAGTGAAAAACTTCTAATTAGATCTATTCTAGAGATTGAATGTAGGGGCATTTACTCTTAGGTTAAAACCTATATTTTTTGTATCAAATCACTTTTGGTTTCAATGGGAAAATTTTATGGCCAATTTGTGCTTTACATGTTGAATATAAAACGTTTTTTCTCTCTCATTGTTTGAGACCATGGATATGAAAATGAAAAACTATATACTTGATTAAAAACTATGTTTTGTATCAAATTAATTTTTGTTTATAAATACTATATGTTGATTGTAAGGGCATTTATTGTAGGGGCATTTAGATCTATTCCAGAGATTGACTGTAGGGGAATTTACTAGATATGTCACCTTTCATAAAAGATGAAATCCAGAGGCTACCTAGCCCTTTACAGACTCTACCTATAGAACTACCATGGATATGAAAATGAAAAACTTCTAATTAGATCTATTCTAACGATTGAATATAGGGGCATTTACTAGATTAGGTTTTAAAACCTATATTTTTTGTATCAAATCACTTTTGGTTTCAATGGGAAACTTTTATGGCTAACTTGTGTTTTACATGTTGAATATAAAAGGTTTTTTCTCTCTCATTGTTTGAGACCATGGATATGAAAATGAAAAACTATATACTTGGTTAAAAACTATGTTTTGTATCAAATCACTTTTTGTTTCTAAATACTATATACATGTTTACTGTAGGGACATTTAGATCTATTCCAGAGATTGACTGTAGGGGCATTTACTAGATATGTCACCTTTCATAAAAGATGAGATCTAGAGGCTACCTAGCCCTTTACAGACTTTGCCTATAGAACTACCATGGATATGAAAATGAAAAATTTCTAATTAGATTTATTCTAAAGATTGAATGTAGGGGAATTTACTAGATTAGGCTTTAAAACCTATATGTTTTGTATCAAATCACTTTTGGTTTCAATGGGAAAATTTTATGGCTAATTTTTTTTTTACATGTTGAATATAAAAGTTTTTTTCTCTCTCATTGTTTGAGACCATGGATATGAAAATGAAAAACTATATAATTGGTTAAAGCCTGTGTTTTGTATTAAATTACTTTTTGTTTCTAAATAAGATATATACATGTTTAATATAAAAAGTTTTTTTCTCTCTCATTGTTTGAGACCATGGATATGAAAATGAAAAACTTCTATTTAGATCTATTCTCTAGAGCTATGGCTAATTTGTGTTTTACATACATTGACTCTTAGGTTAAAACCTATGTTAAAACCTATGTTTTGTATCAAATCACTTATGGTTTCAATGGGAAACTTCTATGGCTAATTCAAGTGATTTACATGTTGAATATAAAAGGTTTTTTTTCTCTCTCATTTTTTGAGACCATGGATATGAGAATGAAAAACTTCTATTTAGATCTATTCTAGAGATATGGCTAATTTGTGTTTTACATGTATATTGAATATAAAAGGTTTTTTCTCTCATTGTTTGAGTCCATGGATATGAAAATGAAAAAATTCTATTTAAAACTATTCAAGAGATTGATTGAATTGTAGGGGCATTTACTCTTAGGTTATTTAAACCTATGTTTTGTATCAAATCACTTATGGTTTCAATGGGAAACTTTTATGGCTAATTCAAGTGTTTTACATGTTGAATATAAAAGGTTTTTTTCTCTCTCATTGTTTGAGACCATGGATATGAAAATTAAAAGCTTCTATTTAGATCTATTCTAGAGATATGGCTAATTTGTGTTTTACATACATTGAATATAAAAGGTTTTTTCTCTCATTGTTTGAGACCATGGATATGAAAATGAAAAACTTCTAGATATTTAAAACCATTCAAGAGATTGATCGACTTGTAGGGGCATTTACTCTTAGGTTAAAACCTATGTTTTGTATCAAATCACTTATGGTTTCAATGGGAAACTTTTATGGCTAATTTAAGTGTTTTACATGTTGAATAAAAAAGGTTTTTTTCTCTCTCATTGTTTTAGACCATGGATATGAAAATGAAAAACTTCTAGATTTAGATCTATTCTAGAGATATGGCTAATTTGTGTTTTACATATATTGAATATAAACTTGGTTTTTTCTCTCATTGTTTGAGACCATGGATATGAAAATGAAAAAATTCTAGATATTTAAAACTATTCGAGAGATTGATTGACTTGTAAGGGCATTTACTCTTAGGTTAAAACCTATGTTTTGTATCAAATCACTTATGGTTTCAATGGGAAACTTTTATGCTAATTTTTGTTTTACATGTTGAATATAAAAGGTTTTTTCTCTCTCATTGTTTGAGACCATGGATATCAAAATGAAATTATATAATTGGTTAAAACCTTTGTTTTGTATTAAATTACATTTTGTTTCTAAATAAGTTATATACATGTTGAATATAAAAGGTTTTTTCTCTCTCATTGTTTGAGACCATGGATATAAAACTTTTATTTAGATCTATTCTAGAGCTATGGCTAATTTGTGTTTTACTTACATTGAATATAAAAGGTTTTTTCTCTCATTTTTTGAGTCCATGGATATGAAAATGAAAAACTTCTATATTTAAAACTATTCAAGAGATTGATTGACTTGTAGGGGCATTTACTCTTAGGTTAAAACCATGTTTTGTATCAAATCACTTATGGTTTCAATGGGAAACTTTTATGGCTAATTCAAATGTTTTACATGTTGAATGACTTGTAGGGGCATTTACTCTTAGGTTAAAACCTATGTTTTGTATCAAATCACTTATGGTTTCAATGGGAAACTTTTATGTCTAATTCAAGTGTTTTACATGTTGAATATAAAAGGTTTTTTGTCTCTCATTTTTTGAGACCATGGATATGAAAATGAAAAATTCTATTTAGATCTATTCTAGAGATATGGCTAATTTTTGTTTTACATACATTGAATATAAAAGGGGTTTTCTCTCATTATTTGAGACCGTGGATATGAAAACGAAAAACTTATATTTAAAACTATTCCAGAGATTGACTGTAGGAGCATTTACACTTAGGTTAAAACCTATTTTTTGTATCAAATCACTTATGGTTTCAATGGGAAATTTTTATGGCTAATTTTTGTTTTACATATTGAATATAATTTAGGTTTTTTTCTCTCTCATTGTTTGAGACCATGGATATGAAAATGAAAAAATTCTATTTAGATCTATTCTAGAGATATGGCTAATTTGTGTTTTACATATATATTGAATATAAAATGTTTTTTCTCTCATTGTTTGAGACCATGGATATGAAAATGAAAAACTTCTATATGTAGGGGCATTTACTCTTAGGTTAAAACCTATGCTTTGTATCAAATCACTTATGGTTTCAATGGGAAACTTTTATGGCTAATTTGTGGTTTACATGTTGAATATAAAAGGTTTTTCTCTCTCTCATTGTTTGAGACCATGGATATGAAAATGAAAAACTTCTATTTAGATCTATTCTAGATATATGGCTAATTTGTGTTGTACATATATTGAATATAAAAGGTTTTTTCTCTCTCATTGTTTGAGCAATGGATATGAAAATGAAAAGCTATGTACTTGGTTAAAACCTATTTTTTGTATCAAATTACTTTTTTTTTATAAATACTAGATACATGTGACTATAGGGGCATTTAGATCTATTCTAGAGATTTACTGTAGGGGCATTTACTAGATATGTCACCTTTCATAAAAGATGAGATCCAGAGGCTACCTGGCCCTTTACAGACTCTGCCTATAGAACTACCATGGATATGAAAATGAAAAACTTATAATTAGATCTATTCTAGAAATTGAATGTAGGGGAATTTACTAGATTAGGTTAAAACCTATGTTTTGTATCAGATCACTTTT
Organism: Pinus albicaulis; assembly: GCA_034641835.2. Classification (NCBI taxonomy): domain Eukaryota; kingdom Viridiplantae; phylum Streptophyta; class Pinopsida; order Pinales; family Pinaceae; genus Pinus; species Pinus albicaulis. Next base: position 935,610,906 of record CM076583.1, on the reverse strand, counting down.
AGTTTCAATGGGAAACTTTTATGGCTAATTTGTGTTTTACATGTTGAGTATAAAAGTTATTTTCTCTCTCATTGTTTGAGACCATGGATATGAAATTGAAAAACTATATAATTGGTTAAAACCTACGTTTTGTATCAAATTAATTTTTTCTTCTAAATTCCATATACATTTTGAATATCAATTGGATGCACATAACATGCAAGTTATGTGCAAATGATGGATGATGAATGACCTAAGTGAATCTCCATATCAATTGGATGCAAGTTATGTGCAGATGATGGATGATGAATGAGGTGATGTTGATCATAAACTTACATCTATATGATAGGAAGCTTGATATACATAACAAGATTTAGACTAGATATAATTTTGGAATTCAAGTTATGTGTTGATGATGGATGATGGATGACCTAAGTTAATATCCATATCAATTGGATGAAAGTTATGTGCATATGATGGATGATGAATGAGGTGATGTTGATCATAATCTTTACATGTATATGATAAGAAGCTAGATATACATAACAAGGTTTAGACTAGATATAATTTTGGAATTCAAGTTATGTGCAGATGATTGATGATGAATGACCTAAGTGAATCTCCATATCAATTGGATGCAAGTTATGTGCAGATGATGGATGATGAATGAGGTGATCTAATGATCATAACCTTTACATCTATATGATAGGAAGCTTGATATAAATAACAAGGTTTAAAGACTAGATATATTTTTAGAATTTATATTAGTTGGAATATTTCAATTAAAAACTAAACAGAGTCATCTATTACCAAAAAACACCAACAAACAGATATGAAGATACTTGAAAGAGACTACAAGCAATGGACTATAGTACCCAAAAGGTGAGAAAGTCATCTATTACCAACAAATAGATATTAAGATACTTGAAAGAGACTACAAACAATGTACTATAGTACCCAAAAGGTGAGAAATTTACATTGAAAACATATAGAGATTCAACTAGAGGCTTGTGTGGATGACATGAAAAGTACAAGTGGAAAATGTATAATTCTACTTAGGAAGAGTCTTTGGTTTAATGGTTAAGCAAGAAAGAGTCATTACTTTCTCTATCTAGAGTAGAAGTGGAATACATAGTAGTTACTTATTTTTCACTGTTTTGGATGAAATGGGTTCTAGAAGATATTAAGGTAAATTTCAGTGAACCTACATATATATTAAGTGTTTCAATACAAGTGTAACAATAATTTCAAAAATAAAATATTCTACAATCACTAAACATATCATCATAATGTACCACTTCCTCACACAACAAACATGTTCCAAAATATTTATAAAGTACATATGTATATATAATTTATATAAACATGTTCCAAAATATTCTCAAATGTACACATTTGTATTATAAATTTTCATATCTAATTAATAGAGACAGAGCCAAAAAAAGCAAAGACAGTGCCAAAAAAAGCAAAGACAATGCCCAAAAAAACAGAGATAGCACCAAAAAAAGCACATATGTATATATAATTTATATAAGCATGTTCCAAAATATTCTCAAATGTACACAGTAGTATTATAAATTTTCATATCTAATTAATAGAGACAGAGCCTAAAAAAGCAAAGACAACTAAAAAAAGTAGAGACAAAGCCAAAAAAATCAGAGACAAAGCCAAAAATAGCAAAGACAGAGCCATAAATAGCAGAGAGAAAGCCAAAAAAAGCATAGACAGAGCCAAAAAAAGGTACATATGTATATACAATTTATATAAACCTGTTCCAAAATATTCTCAAATGTACAAAGTAGTATTATAAATTTTCATATCTAATTAATAGAGACAGAGAAAAAGAAGAATATAGAGCCAAAAATAGCAGAGACAGAGCCAAAAAAAGTAGATATAGAGCGAAAAAAAGCAGAGACAAAGCCAAAAAAAGTACATATGTATATATAATTTATATAAACATGTTCCAAAATATTCTCAAATGTACAAAGTAGTATTATAAATTTTCATATCTAATTAATAGAGACAGCCAAAAAAAGCAGAGACAGGGCCTCTCTCATTCATACCCGATTTCTCTTCTGCATAAATTCCCTACAGAAAAACAGTGAAAATGTTAAACGTACCTAGATGTTGAAGTCACAGCAGAGGACGCTGAAGACAACGATCCCTAAAGATGTCATGGAAGACCTCTGCAAAAAAAAAAATCAACATAAATTAAAATCAAATTAAAAAAAACAAAAACAACAAAAAGTTACAGAAATTTAAAATTTGGCATCTTACCTCCTTGAGCTTAATTCGCGCGTGACAGAACTGAGCATGCGACAATGCTGGAAATAACAGAGCGTGCGAGAATGCTAGATAGAACAGAGCACACAAGAATGCTGGATAGAACAGAGAGGGAGTGCGCGAGAATGCTAGAAAGAAAAGAGTGCACGAGAATGCTAGACAAAACAGAGCACGCGAGACTACTGGACAGAAACGAGCGCACGGTAAATGTAAACAGAAACTCGGATAAGGTTGTGGGCAATATATTTATAAAATAATAGTTCGGCCGAACTTCTAGTTCAGCCAAACTTTGTTTCTGGTTTTCCAAACTCAGGCAAAAAATATGTTCGCCATTGCCATCAGTACATCGTCAATGTAAATGGAAAACGAAGTTCACCCAAACTAAATTAAATAGTTTGGCTGAACTATGGAGGAAAAACAATTTCCGCCCCGAATGGTCACAAAATTGTTACCCATCTTCGCATTTTCACCCCATCAAAAAAATTTATTAAAACACTCATACTACATTTTTTGAAAAACAAATTACTTGATTTTTGCAAAAACAATTGTTGTCTTTTGTTGCGTCGATAGACAGCTCCTGCACAAATAAAAGGTTGAGAATTATGACCAAAATAGTTCTGCCCCTTATTCCGTTTTAATTACATTGATTAATTAAATAAAATGTCATATGAAATGAGTTGGTTTTCTTGGGTACGTCATATTCATAAGCCATAGTATTATAACAATATCGTATTTCCAAATAGAGTAAAGTAGGGGTGAATCTCCATAATTAAGAATCTTGTTGCATATCTTTTTAAATGTATATATATTTTAATTTATATATTAATCTTTTTATAATTAATACCAATAATAATTTAAAATAAATTTACAATTTAGTTATTTTTTATTATTTTAAGTGATATTTATCACAAAGTGTCTTTATGTTTATCACAAGTTCATGACTATCGTCGTGTACCAATTATTTAATTTACATGGCTTCCCTAGTTTTATTAAATGAAAAATTATGTGCAATCCTCCTCAAGGAGTTATTATGTGGACTAGGGGAGCATTGGATATAGGGAACTCAAAATGACACTTTATAGGCTACTAGCATTGAGTAAAATTATAATGACTTCCCATCAAGTAAGGGTGGACTGAGTGGTTGAGATGTGTTGTTAACTCCCTCACCACCCAAGTCCAATTCCGTGCTTGCTTAGTCATTGGATGATTTGGTTGTGAGTTCTAGTTAGAGGGAAGAAGGATTTCCGCTAACATGCTATGCCACCAATTTCATTTAATATTTTTCAAATTTGAAGCATAAACAAAAAAAAGAAAAGAAAAAAAAATGAAGAATTTATTAGACATTTCCAACATTCAACGTTCTTTTCGCTAACATGTTATACCTCCAATTTCATTTAATGTTATGAAAATTTGCAACATACACACAAATAAGATTTTGTTAGAGATTCCCAATATTCAACATTCATAGGGAAGAAGGATTTCTCCTAACATGCTATACCTCAAATTTCATTTAATGTTATGCAAATTTGTAGCATACACACATAAATGAAAAGAAAAAATGAATAATTTATTAGTGATTACCAACATTCAACATTCATCTCTTCAAAGGGAAGAAGGATTTCCTCTAACATATTATACCCCCAATTTCATTTAATATTTTGCAAATTTGTATACACAAAAAAGAAAAAAGAAAAAAAAATGAAGAATTTGTTAGACATTTCCAACATTCAACATTCATATCTCATAGGGAAGAAGGGTTTCCGCTAACATATTATACCTCCAATTTCATTTAATTTTATGCCAATTTACAACGTACACACAAAAAAAAGAAAAAAACAATGAAGAATTTGTTAGAGATTCCAAACATTCAACATCCATCTCTTTAGAGGGAAGAAGGATTCCCGCTAAAATGTTATACCTCCAATTTCATTTAATATTTTTCAAATTTGAAGCATACAAAAATAAGAAGAAAAAATAATGAATAATTTAATAGAGAAAAGCCATGTCTCTAGCCTTAAATTCTTATTCTTTATGAATTTTTCATTCCACCGTGACATCTAGTTTTGTATTATTACTATTTGGTGCAAGGAAACCCACCGAAGTTCCTCCAACTCATTAATCTGGAGGATTCTTTACTTTTGAGCTTTTGATATGTCCATTCCAAGTTGGATAATTATTATAATTTTTTGGATCTCTATCTCTATTGTAGATAATACTCTCTTTCCATACATTATCTCATAAGGGGTAGAAAAGGTAGTAGTTCTCCATCTTTTATAATAGGGTCTTAAAGCCTAAACAAGTCTGTTAGGCCAACCCTTGAGATGTAACTAAACATTTTTTATGATGATGGTGTTAAGAATCCTATTTTTCCCTTCCACTTTTTTGTTGGCTTGTGTATTATATGGTTTGGTAATTTTTTTCTTAATCTTATATTTATCCATTAAGGCCAATGAGCCTTGATGTAAATTGGGTTCTTCCATATATAACTATCTCCTGCGGTATCCAAAATATAGTGAATATTCCCCCCAGAAATCATGTTATTTCTTGTTCAATTGTAGTTGGAATTTCCTTGGCATCCATCAATTTTTTGATAATATGTGCATACCAAGATGTAGGAGTTATGGTGAGAAAGAGAGTTGATTGGGCCATTGAATTCGATGGCCCATCTATCAAACAGTTTCAATTTTAGTTGTGGCCCTATAGAAACATCTCCTTAGATTTACAAGGAGATGTTGCACCTTTTCACATTAAATATAAGTCTTTGTACCCTACAACCACGAGAAAAAACCTAAGAGTTATGCCATAAAGTCATATTTTAGGGTTCAAAGCCTAAGAATTACACCTTACACCACCATGAGTGATCTCTCAAGGGAATCCTTTACCTTTAACTAGGTATATAGGTACCATTATTAGTTTTGAGCATTAGATGCAGGTTTCAATTCCTTAGACATGGTTTAGGGAGGAAATATTAGCCTTAGACCCTAAATAAAGCTTTTATTTATCTTTGGCCAAGTAGATGCAGTGAACAATTACTCATAGCATCATGAGGCTATTGTAGCATATGGTTGGGGAGGAAATATTAGACTTAGACCCAAAATAAATCTTTTATCCATCTTTGGCCAAGTAGATGCAGTGAACAATTACACATAGCATCATGAGGCTATCATTAGATAGTTTTGAATAATATGAATTATTTTGACATGTATTCTCCTCCATAGTCGGACCTAAAAACTTTGATTCTTTTCCCTGATTTATTTTCGACCAAAGATTTGGATTCCTGGATTTTTTCAAAGTCTTCATCCTTGTGATTGAGGCAGTACAACCATGTCTTTCTTGAGAAATTATCAATGAATTTGATGTAGTATATATGACCACCTATAAAATTCACAGGCACCAGACCACATATATCTGAATGAATGAGACGGAGGATGTCATTTGTTTTGTTCTTATTGAAAGGGAATGGAACCCTTGTTTTCTTTCCACTCGTGCAACCTGGAAAAAATTCATCATGATGAGATTGAAAATTGGGAATACTTGAGAGTAGTTTATTCAGTTTCAGAAGAACATCATAGTGTAGATGAGTCAGCCTACGGTGCCACAATTTGCTTAGATGGTTGGTGTTATGAACCAATACTAGAAGTGTTCTTCCTGTGACTTTATAGAGTCCTTAAGATCTCATAGCTAATGTGAATGCATCTTTCATATGTGAATCAACAGACCAAGATTAGACATTTCCATTGATGAAGGAAACCCTCATCCCTTTATCTTCTAATGCGGATATTGAAATAAAACTCTTCATTATACCTGGCACATACATAACATCGTGCAAAAAGAAGGATTCCTTGGAATTTAAGTGAAACTTAACAGATCCAAATCCTTTTATCGGACGAGTGGAGTTATTTCCAAGAATTATTTTAAGCTTAGTATCCATCTCTACCAGATTAGAGAGGAAATATTTGTATCCAGAAAAGTGATGAGTGGCCCCACTATCAATCAACCAACTATCCCACGAATCTAGTGGAGAAGAACTAGTAAGTGAAGGAATGAGAATACATTTAGATTTATTCACAAAATTACTTTCATACCTGGGAGCCCTTGACTTCTTTTGAGATAGATTATATTCTTCACGGTCACTTGAAGAATCTATTCTCCTTTCATATCTTCTGTCGTGGTTGTTCCTTTGATTATCTCTTCTTCTTTTATCATTGCTGTTGCTTTTGGTATTGTACCGTGGCCTCTTTCTCTTCTTGGGACAATCACATGGATACTAACTTTTCTTATGGCAATTAAATCATTAAATGTGGGATATTGCTTTATTATTCCTTCCTTTTGAGCTTTGAGGAGGAGGTCTTCTTGAGCATCCTTTTGACCTCTTCCTTTTTTTATGGGAGATATATGCTGCATGATCTCCCTCTTCATGCTTCTGAATTATTCCTCTTGCTATCATCCGTGATTCTTCTTGAGTATTCTTTCCAACAATTTCATTAAATGATGGGAGAAAGTTTCTATTGCTGATTGTAGTAATGAATGTTTCCCAAAGAGAAGGGAGACCTCTAAGACTCATGGCAACTGGCTCTCTGTCAGGTATATTCTCTCCAACCCTCTATAGTTGGTATCTAAGACGAGAGATCATCATAATATATGACTGAACAGTTTCACCTCTGTTCATATTCATTTCCTTGAGCTAATATTTCAAAGTGATGATCTCATTTAGATTGTTGATTTCATACATGTCAACTATCTTGTCATACATTTCTTTATAGCTATCTTGTCATACATGTCTTTAGGGCCATCGTCTCTATCATCATGTTGAGATGGAAATATGTATTGAGCTTCTCCACCCAAGCACAAGATGTGCACTTGGAAGTGCCATCATATGTAGGGAAAAACAACCTCCCAAAGGTAGTGCTTCTCTGAATTCATCTCCCATGGACTGCCATAATATGAAATATTCTTCTTCATCAAGTCCCACTTGTTCCACCAGTGGTAGGGGTATGAAAGAGGGTAGCGTAGCTCTAATTTTCCCACTAGAAGATGGTGATTGCGCAATAGGTAAAAATTTATCATACTACTGAGAGGCTCCAGAAGTATCTCCAAATAGAAAATTCTAGTGAGTGCTTTGTTGAGCCTCAAAATTGTGCTTCCTTTCATCTTACTTTACCTCATTTTCCTTTGTCCATTGTTATCCTAGACCCAATTGATCAATGAATTTATTTAAAAAATACTTTTAGAATGATTTACATGACTGACTTGCTATGTTTTGTGATTTTTGCCATTGTAATGCATTTTGACCGGAACTAGATGCAGAATGCAGACATTCCGTAGCTAACCGGCAATTCTGTAGCTGTCTTCACGTTTGGGTATGTTCCAGGTGGCCTCTCAAGAAAAAACGCATATGGGCATATTCCACGTCATGTCTACATTGTTCGTTGCTCACCATGAAGGAAGAAACGAATTCTGGATATGGTTTTGGTACGTGGGAACACATTTAAGAAGGCAGACTTCTAATAGGACTGTCTTAGTCCAGATGTCCTTTTCCTTTTTACGTAGCCACTTCAAGAGTCCTAATGTGATTTCGATAAGGAAAGACAATGATCCTGGAATTGTTGCAAGTCTTGTTATGTACATTTGTTATATAAACACTTGGGAAACCGAGAGCTAGGCTAGATTTTTGTTCTAGATTTTGCTTAGATTCTGTGCTACATTTCTGAAGACGCAGATTGCTCTGTTCAAGTTATTTCTCCTTTAATGAAGCAGACAGTATTGTTTTGAAAGCGTTGATTTGATTTGGAGTTAGATTTCGTCTGGTGGTAGAGGGCCCCTGCCTCCTGCACGGATTTATTTGCGCAATTTAGATAAGTATCTTAGCTGCCTTTACGTTTTTGAAGTTGAATTCGTAGTTGTTTTCATTAGATACTATAGTTATACTCGTTCTAAAAAATCTTCCAAAAGAAGAAGCTCTTCCAAAAGATTATGATCAGGAATGGGAAATGGCTATAGTATTGTAGGATTTAATTGTAATCTCTTTTGTTCACCATCACAGTTATACTTATGCTAAGCACTCTTCCAAAAGAAGAAACTCTTCCAAAAAATCCTTATACTGTCTTAAGCATGATTGTGATCTTGAACGTTTTAGTTGTGTGTTTTCACTAAGTACCATAGTGGTTCTTGCTCTTAAACGCTTGTCCAAAATATCATAATGATGGGTAGGAGACAGCTATGATATCTTAGTTTTTCATTGCTTTCAGTCTTTTTGTTTGCATTTGCACTGAATTGTACAGTTAGGATTGTTCTAAGAAACTCTTCCAAAATACCAATCATGATGGACAAACAGACTGTATGATTCCATAGAATAATGCATGATACCTTAGTTAGGATACTCCGGAGTTTAATTGCACTTAACTCATGCTCAGTTATTTTGTTTTAAGTTTGATAATGACTTGTAGTTCAGCACTGTTTTAGGTTAGTGACATTTTAAGTTCAGTTTTAGCTTAACTCATTGCATTTGCACTCCATATTCAGTTGTCATTCACTGCATATTAGATTACTTCAGTTGTTAAACTTAACAAAACAACCTTCATTATTTACAAACCTCTTCTTGTTCTAAAATCCATAATTGATTCATAAACATATGAATAGAAGACAATATCACTTTAAGGCCTGAAGTACTTCTGCAACTTCCTTATCATCTCACAAACAAACATTTCCTCAAAAGACTATTTCAAAAATCTATAACCTTTGAGTGAAGTGTAGTGCTATCAAACTAAGTTGCAGAATAGAGTTAGGAACTAGTCTTAAAGTAGAGATCTTATGATGGTATCAATGTTTTACTCCAAATATGCTTCAACAAATCTCTAATCATGGATAACATGTTGCATCATTATAAGTTAGTTGTTTAAGCACACATTTGAGTTGGGAGGATTTGCATGTAGTTGACCATGTCTGACTCTCTCTCTCAAACACCTTTGATGAAAGAATTTGACAAATTGAGTTTATGCTTTGAATCATTTTGCTTCGCGTCATTATCAGCTTTGTTCTTGCTTAGTCATAGTTTGGATTTAATTATTTTTCAATATACTGTGATGCATTTGTCATTTGTCATTGACCAACTAGGCTTCCTCTCACACAATAACATTAGCTTCCTTCCACTAGCTTTCTAGTCATTTTCCTTGTGAACATAAAGCCACCAAAAGATCAAAAACATCATAAATCATCACAAAAGACCAAAAACATCACAAAACACTACACACAACGCATTAAGAAACAAGCACCTAGGTACATACAGTACACTTCACTTCAGCAGTTTACCAACCCTGGTTGACAATTAAATGAGCTCAATTTAGGAGACTATATTGAGACCAAACATTTTGGCGCCGTTGCCGGGGAAGTGAAAACTAGGTAACCTTTGTTTCTTAGCATCCAAAAACAATTTTATGCGTAGAGAGAGAGATTCAAGGGGAAGATTTATAAGCAGCAGAGGCAGAAGTTTGATTTCTAGAACACCACTTGTTTCATCTAGATCCAGAGCTAGTACACCTTCAACTCAAACCCATATTCCATCCTCTCTTGATCCTGGACTTCTAGAAGATCTAAGGTCAACTATCCCATTAGAGAAACCTTCCACTTCATCCACTGAACCTGCCATAGAAGAAGATCTAAAAACTCCTGTTAGGGACACAAACCTTTCCACTTCCACGGGAGAGTCAACCATGGCAGAAGAAGGAGGAGGAGGAGTTTTTAATGGAGAAAACACACTATTTGGAGGTAGAGGTAGAGGTAGAGGAGAAGGAGGTAGAGGTGCAAATGGAGGAAGAGGTAGAATAGGAAGCTCTTTTGGGTTCCCTATAATTGATGAAGAAACCAATACAACCATGAAAAATATTTCACCCTCTGTCCTTCCAAACTTCTATGGACTTAAAACTGAAGATCCTGAAACCTTCTTATTCGAATTTGAAGTGTTATGTAGAACTTATGACTACTTACAAGATGCTCAAAAACTGAAATTATTTCCTTCAACTTTGAAGGGAGCAGCATTGAAGTGGTTTATGAGTCTGATCAGCAGTTCTATTAGAACATGGGAAGACATGAAACAAGCATTTCTAGAGAGATGTTTGGATTATTGTATGCCGGTTAATCATAATGAAGAAGTGTTCAAGATGTTACAAAAAGAAGATGAAAATTTGGAAGATTTGTTGGAGAGATTCAATTACAACATAAAAAGGTCAAAAATGGAAAACCTAGATCAAGACACCTTAAAAGCTCTTTTGTTGAAAACAATTAGGGATGAATGGTTGGATATCCTTAACATGATGGGAAAAGGGGATATATCACAACTCACATTACCTGAAATATCAGAGTTATGTATCAACCTTTCCAGAGGGAAATCCAAAACTGTCAAAGGTCCAAGAGATCCTGCTCTTGCAAGAGCAAGTAAATCTGCTTCTGGGACAGTAAGTAGATCAGAAATAGGACATATGCTTGATGATTTTAAATCTGACATCTTAGGGAGTCTTAGTGAACAAATAGACACCCTTAAGATACAAAACAAGCAAAAAGCTGAATCTGATGCCTTGGCAATATTTTGTCCCAAATGTAGAAAGAAACATGCCTTGAGAGAGTGTCCTTTGGATGTAAAAGTTGTAGAAACTTGTGTCATTTGTTCTGAAAAACATGAGACCAAGAATTGTCCTTCTCTTCCTGGTCTCAAAGCTGTCTTTCAGGAGGAAACTCCTACAGATTCCACAGAGTCTCTCAATTTTGTATCTATAAGGCCTTGGCAGGGACCTCAAACACAAGGATTCCATGATCAAATGTATAATCAACCTCCACCTTGGAATTCTTGGCAGCAACCTTGGCCCCAATTTCAAAATCAATCTCAGTCTTGGGCACAAGGAACACAAAGTCCCTATGGAAGATACTCTCCATACTATCGGTATCCACCATCCTATCCACCATATCCACATTTTTATCCTCAAAATCCTCAACAAAATTTTCCTCAAAATCTTCAACAAAATCCTCAACAACATCATCAGAACCAACCACATCAAAATCAACCACTTTCATTACCATTCCCTCAAAAATCAAATCAATTTCCTGCTCAACCCATACCAAACCCCAATAATAAGAACCCTCGGAATACATACATGATAGAAGGCCAACAATTTCCAACTTATTTAATCACTCCTTTAGACCTTAGTGATGTTCAACTGAGGTCTGGAAGAATACTTGAAAAGAGGAAACCTTCTGTGATCATACAAGAACAAGATAATTCTAAGGAAGACTCCCTACGGGTGAATAAAAGTCTTGAGGAAGACACATCCTTTCAAGACCCAAACACTGAAAAACTAAAACAAAAAGATCCAATAAATCCAACTCCTATATTAGAGCAACCATCTACATCTACTTCTATACCTCCCTTTCCGGAAAGATTACAAATTTATAGAGGTGTAGAAAAACAAATCATGGTGCCTAATTATGATTTCTTAGATGAATTGAGAAATGTTTGCATTAAAATTCCATTATTGCAAGCCATCAAGGAAATCCCAATTTTAGCCAAAACAATGAAGGAGTTGAGTATGAAGACAACAAGAAAAAGAATAAGAGAAACCAAGAAAATTCAACTGGTAGGACAAATAGCAGACATTATGATGGGCAAGATTGCTATTCCAAAGTATCTTGACCCAGGAAATCCAGTTGTCAAAATTCACATCAATGGAATTGAAATTCAAAACACACTCATTGATTTAGGAGCAGAAATAAATATCATGAGTAGACAAATCATGGACAAACTGAAACTTCCTAATCTTCTCTTTACACCCACACTATTACAATTAGCAGATAGATCTGTGATCAAACCAGATGGGGTAATAGAAGACATTCCAGTGTCCCTATATTCTTGGGAATACCCTGTGGATTTCATGATCCTAACTCTTAAGAATAATCTAGGAGGCCATCCTGTTATATTAGGAAGACCTTGGTTGGCTACAAGTGATGCTTTTATTAGTTGTAGGTCCGGTGATATGTATATTTTTTATGGTAGTTCAACTAAGAAATTCACTTTATATCCTCCAGCTAGGACAATTACAGATCTAGATGACACTCAATGGATAGAGGATGAAGAATATTTACAACCACTCTTCACAATTTCAGAAATTAGTGAAGATAATCAAATTCTGAATACTCTAGAAAATTTTGAATCCTCTCCAGAACACAAACATGAATCATTTCAGGAGGGATCCAATATTGAGTTTTTGTCATCTAGGCAGATGTCTCTTCATTCTATGGACAAATTTGGCAGCTCTACAAGTGATATTTTTCTAGGAAAAACTTTGAACATAAACAAGAACCTAGAAAAATCTCAACAAGAAGAGTTAATCAAAGTATTACAGAGACATTCTTCTGCATATGCATGGGAATACACTGACATGAAAGGGATAAGTCCCAAGAAATGTACTCATCACATCTATATAGAGGCAAATTGCAAACCAATCAGACAGCCTCAAAGACGGATGAATCCAAATCTTAAGGAAATTGTTAAAGAAGAATTGCAAAAATTGTTAAATGTTAATTTTATCTATCCTATTTCAGATAGTCAGTGGGTTTCTCCTTTGGTAATTGTGCCAAAGAAAAATGGAAAATGGAGGGTGTGTGTTGACTACTGAGAACTAAATAAAGCTACTCTTAAAGACCATTTTCCCTTACCTTTCATAGATCAAGTATTAGATACATTAGCTGGAAAAAAGTACTTCTCATTCCTAGATGGGTTTAGTGGTTACAATCAAATCCAAGTAGCACTTGAAGACCAAGACAAAACCACATTCACCTGTCCTTGGGGTACCTATGCCTACCGAGTATTACCATTTGGATTATGCAATGCACCTGCAACATTCCAAAGGGCAGTATTAGAAATTTTTTCGGATCTAATACATGACTGTGTAGAGGTGTACATGGATGATTTCACAGTTTATGGGGACACATTTGAAGAGGCTTTAGAAAACTTGGAAAAAGTCTTAAAAATATTTCAAGAAGCAAACCTTTCACTTAGTCATGAAAAATGTTTTATGATGTTTACTGAAGGTATTGTTTTAGGGCACCATATTTCAGGGGATGGGATTAGAGTTGATGAGTCAAAAGTTGAAGTCATCTCTAACCTATCTATTCCAAGTTGTCAAAGAGATGTTAGAATTTTTCTAGGATTTACAGGGTATTATCGGAGATTTATAGAAAAATTCACCAAGATAGCATCTCCACTCTTCAAATTACTTCCCAAAGATTGTGAATTCAAGTGGACTTCTGATTGCCAGTTAGCTTTTGAAACCCTGAAAACCAAAATTTCTGAAGCACCTATATTAAGGGGACCTAACTGGAAGTTACCTTTTCATATCTCGACAGATGCTTCCGATACAGCTCTAGGAGTAGTATTGGGACAAAAAGATTTAATTCCCTATGCCATCTATTATACCAGTAAAAATTTGACTCCTGCAGAGTTAAACTATACTGTAACTGAAAAAGAGTTTTTAGCTGTTGTTCATGCCATAAACAAATTTAGACACTATATAACGGGCTATGAAACTTTTATTCACACTGATCATTCTGCAATTAGATACCTAATGAACAAATCAATCACTAATGGCAGAGTTATAAGATGGTTATTTCTCTTACAAGAATTCAACATTACTATTCTAGATAGGCCTGGAAAACAAAACACAGTAGCTGATTTCCTATCTAGACTCCAAAATATCAAAGATGACACTCCAGTTGAAGATCAATTTCCCGATGAATATCTTTTTGCAATCTCTACTCAAACTCCATGGTTTGCTGATATTGCTAATTATTTAGTTTCAGGAAAATTTCCTTCAATTATGAATGCAAGGGATAAAAGAAAAATCATTAATGATAGTGCAAAATATTCATGGGTCGCTAATGATTTGTACAAGACAGGTCCAGATTTGATCATTAGAAGGTGTGTTCGTGAAGATGAGATGCCTGAGATTCTCAAGGCATGTCATGATGAACCTTGTGGCGGACACTTTGCGGATAAGAGGACAGCCTATAAGATCCTTAATCTAGGATATTATTGGCCATCCTTGTTTAAAGATGCTAAGGAGTATGTCAAAAGGTGTGACAGTTGCCAAAGGGTAGGGAAACCTTCTCCTTCAGGTGAGATGCCATTACAACCTCGGGTACATATTGAACCTTTTGAAAAATGGGCTTTGGATTTTGTAGGACCTATTAGTCCTCCATCAAGACAAAAGAAATATATATTAGTTTGCACTGATTATGTTACTAAGTGGGTAGAAGCTAAGCCATTACTTGTTGCTAATGAAGCATCTGTAGTTACTTTTCTTTTTGAGGATATTTTTACTCGTTTTGGTGTCCCAAGGGAAATTGTTACAGATCAAGGAGCTCAATTTACATCAAGGCTAGTGGAGCAAATGATGGAGAAGTACAAAATCAGACATAGAAAATCTACTCCTTATCATCCACAAGCAAATGGTCGAGTGGAATCTACTAATAAGATCATTGAAGGAATCCTAACAAAGACTGTTCATTTACATAGAAGAGATTGGGTAGATAGGCTTCCTGAAGCCTTGTGGGCCTATAGAACTACATGGAGAAACACAACAGGCCATACTCCTTATGAGCTTGTTTATGGAAAGCAAGTTTTATTTCCCATAGAGTTCCAAATTCAAACATTCAAGATGGCAGTTCAGCTAGGACTTGATCTAACGGAGGCACAAAAGCATAGACTGGAGCAAATTAATTAATTGGATGAGATCAGACAAGATGCAGTTCAGAAAACAAGTCTAGTCCAACAGCAAAGGGCTAGATGGCATGACAAGTACATCAAAGAGAAGAAATTCAAAGAGGGTGACTGGGCTCTCTTGTTTGATTCAAAATTCAAAGATTTTCAAGGTAAATTTCAGACACATTGGCTTGGGCCATATGAAATTGTTGAAATTTTTGATAATGGGGCAGTAAAAATCAGAACTATAGATGAAGAAGAGGTCACTTTTCTTGTGAATGGTCATAGATTGAATTTGTACCACAAACCACTCTCAAGAGAAGAATTTGTCAAGAAGTTCCAAGAAAGCAGTGATGTGAAGTTAATGAAGAAGAATTTTTCTTCTTCATCAACTTGATTAAATTTTCTGAAGTATTTCTCTTTTGAAAAAAAAAATATATATATAATTAAAAATAAATAAAAATAAAGGTATAAACATGAAAAACAATCATTGATTGGCATGTTTATACAGAAAATATAGGGTGAAAATCAGAGTCTCTCTGACACTCTAACTTTTCCCATTTTGTTTTTGTAAGCAGCTGTTACAAAATCATAAGTTCAGATCCATACTGCTTATGATCCATCTCATTTCATTTCACTCCATTCACTTATCCATCCATATTCCATTTCATTCATTCATTCATACTCTACTTCATTCCATATTTCATTCATCTCATTCCATATTCCATCCATCTCATTTTCATGTCAAAATTTAAAGATTGATGTCTTGCTCTAAATGAATAAAACATGTCATGGATTGCAGGGCAGTTCTTATGTTCTTCCACTCCATTTCATAAACTGAATCCATTTCATTTCATCATCCACTTCATACATATCATAACTCACCATCCATCTTCATTCATATCATATAACATTTCACCTATATTCCAAAAACACTCCATTCCATGATTAAAATACTCTACAGGTACATTCTGCAGCTTAACAGACATTCTGCAGCTGATCAGCCTTTCTGCAGCCAGACAGTCATTCTGCAGCTACAAGTCCTGAAGGCATTAGTCAGCAGACATTAGAATTGCAACAAAATGATTCAGTGTATCCATGAATAAGAAGAATCAAGAAGGATCATGAAGACTCTTCCAAAGGAGAACAAAGAAGACAAAGACTACAAAAATCAAATGAAAGGCAGAGGTAACAAATTTAGATTATAATGGCATTTCATAAAGTTTAGCATAGTTTTAGTTATGAATTGTTCGAAAAGGTTGTTTTAATTATTTTTGTTGATCATCTACAAAATACCCTCCACAAACTTTAGATTAAAATCTCTCATTTCAAATTCCATACCCGACATCATTTAAGCGGTTCAAATGGTCGAAGTGTTTGAATTCTTCACGTCACCCAACAAAATCATTCAATGATGATTTTCTTTTCCGTTGTAAAAATCTCCGCCGTCTTTTCAATCATTAATTCGTTTCCTCCACCTCACTCCATTACCTCATTTCGTAACTACCTCCATCACTCCATTCTGTAGCCGGCACTTCATTCCGCAAACATAGATATCCTTACCACCGAGAGCAGAGAAAAAGGGTATATCAGTTTGAATATCAAAGCACTATCACCGTGGGCAGAGATTGAGCATTATCACTGTAAACGTAGAGGTATAGCAGTGAAGAGTTTGAAGCCATTTGTTACCAAGAGACAGAGGTATAGCAGCGTGAGAATTTGAAGCCATTTACCACCGAGAGACAGAGGTATAGCAGTGTGGGAATTTTAAGCCATTTGTCACTGTCAACCAAAGGCATATCAATCCAAAGTTTCATTGTCAACTAGAGGCATATCAGCTCGAAGTTTGAAGTTGTTTTCATTTTCAACCAGAGGCATATTAGTCTGAAGTTCAAGTGAAAATTGTCAGCATCAGCAGAGGAGCATATTAGTCTGAAGTTTGAAGCTGTTGTCACTATCAATCAGAGGTATATCATTCCGAAGTTTTAAGCCATTGTCATTAAGAACTTGAAGCCATTTCAATTCAAAGGTGAAAGTTATTGTTTCAGAGGGTAGAAAGAGTATTAATCTGAACATTGAAGAAGCAATTATGGGTTTCATTGTAAGAACTGAACCAGTGGGTACAAAATACCTAGAAGGCTACCCTCAATGTAAAGAAATGTTGCAACAGATAGGATGGCTACAATTTTTGGAGAAATTTAATGGCTTCCACGAAGAATTCACTAAAACATTTGCAAGATCATTTCAAGGAGCTGAAGTTGAAGTGGGAGATGTTAAATTCACAGTCAATGAAGTTTTCATTGCAGAAGCTACGGGATTGCTTAGAAATGGAGAGAGATGGTTCAAAAACAGAGAATTCCATCATGAATCGTGGAAGCAAATTCTAAAATCACCAGGTATGGATGTCACTGTGTTTAAGAAAGGAATTCCAAGTTCTGCATTGAAAAATAAATGGAGAAACATACTACTTATTCTTCAAAAATTCATTACATGTGAGGGTAGATATGGCACATTTTATGTTTACCACATTAGACTGATAATGCATTTTCTGGGGGAAGACTTAAACCTACCCTACTTCTTGCTTCAAATTTTGAAAAAGATGGCTTCCTGTGTTCAAAGAAGGGTTCAATTTTTAGAGACAACTCTATACCATCATGGCTTGGTGAAAATTTTAATTGAACACCATTTAGCCAAAACAAATGATACATGGGACAATTTCTTGATAATAAATCATTTTGAAGAGCCAAAAGAACCCTCACCTGAACAACAGGCTACAAAGAGAAGTAGAAAATGGAGAGCTTCAAAAATTGAAATTGACAAAACAGTCCAAGAAAGTAGTGAGGAAATCATCTCAGAGAAGTTGACTCAAATAAAGAGACAACTTAAGAAAGAGAAGGTAATCAGGAAATCTGCCACAGAGAGAGGAGAGGGATCTTCTCAGCCAAGAAGAAGCCATAGACTAAAGGGAAAACTAAGGAAAACTCAAATCAAACAAACAGGGGTGATTAATATAGAGGATGAGGAAACATCTATTGAAGAAGATGTTGAAGAGGATTTTAATGAAGGAACCCCTGAAATTGACCCTGCTCAGCAAGAAGTTTATGATTATGTTGAAACTTTGGAAAGGAAAGCTTCAGAGAGCAGAGAGAGAACCCCTAGTCCTCCACTTTCCGAAATAGATGTGTTAAGAAGGGATAGGTACGAGCTGGAGATACTTAATAGACACATCAAAAATGAGAATGAAATTTTGAAGGAACAAGTCAAGCTCAAAACCGATATGAACTCAACCTTATCCCTACATATAGACAAAGTGGAAAAGGCTAATGAAAAGTTGAAGAAGAGGAACAAGAAGCTAATCAGGGCACTTACCAACTTAAGGTTGAAACTTGTCATCAGAAAACCCAGAAGATCTTTAGCTTCCAGGCAAAGGAGAAGGAGAGGATTAGATGTTCTTGCAGAAGCCTCTGAGTTTATAGTATAAGTTGCATGAGGACATGCAAGAAGTCAGCAATGGGGGTATGTTGAGCCTCAAGATTGTGCTTCCTTTCATTCTACTTTACCTCATTTTCCTTTTTCCATTGCTATTCCAGATCCAATTGATCAATGAATTTAGTTAAAATTACTTTTAGAATGATTAACATGATTGACTTGCTAATTTTTGTGATTTTTGCCATTGTAATGCATTTTGACTGGAACTAGCTGTAGAATGCAGACATTCCGTAGCTAACCGGAAATTCTGCAGCTGTCTTCACGTTTGGGTATGTTCCATGTGGCCTCTCAAGAAAAACCACATATGGGCATATTCCACGTCATGTCTACATTGTTCGTTGCTCACCATGAAGGAAGAAACGAATTCTGGATATGGTTTTGGTACGTGGGAACACATTTAAGAAGGCAGACTTCTAGTAGGACTGTCTTAGTCCAGATGTCCTTTTCCTTTTTACGCAGCCACTTCAAGAGTCCTAATGTGATTTAGATAAGGAAAGACAATGATCCTGGAATTGTTGCAAGTTCTGTTATGTACATTTGTTATAAAAACACTTGGGAAACCGAGAGCTAAGCTATATTTTGTTCTAGATTTGGCTTAGATTCTGTGCTACATTTCTGAAGACGCAGAGTGCTCTGTTCAAGTTATTTCACTTTTAATGAAGCAGACAGTGTTGTTTTGAAAGCGTTGATTTGATTTGGAGTTAGATTCCGTCAGGTGGTAGAGGGCCCCTGCCTCTTGCACGGATTTATTTGCGTAATTTAGATAAGTATTCTAGTTGCCTTTACGTTTTTGAAGTTGAATTCGTAGTTGTTTTCATTAGCTACTGTAGTTATACTCATTCTAAAAACTCTTCCAAAAGAAGAAGCTCTTCCAAAAGATTATGATCATGAATGGGAATTGGCTATAGTATTGTAGGATTTAATTGCAATCTCTTTTATTCACCATCACAGTTATACTTATGCTAAGCACTCTTCCAAAAAGAAGAAACTCTTCCAAAAAATCCTTATACTGTCTTAAGCATGATTGTGATCTTGAACGTTTTAGTTGTGTGTTTTCACTAAGTACCATAGTTGTTCTTGCTCTTAAACGCTTGTCCAAAATATCATAATGATGGGTAGGAGACAGCTATGATATCTTAGTTTTTCATTGCTTTCAGTCTTTTTGTTTGCATTTGCACTGAATTGTACAGTTAGGATTGTTGTAAGAAACTCTTCCAAAATACCAATCATGATGGACAAACAGACTGTATGATTCCACAGAATAATGCATGATAGCTTAGTTAGGATACTCCAGAGTTTAATTGCACTTAACTCATGCTCAGTTATTTTGTTTTAAGTTTGATAATGACTTGTAGTTCAGCACTGTTTTAGGTTAGTGACATTTTAAGTTCAGTTTTAGCTTAACTCATTGCATTTGCACTCCATATTCAGTTGTCATTCACTGCATATTAGATTACTTCAGTTGTTAAACTTAACAAAACAACCTTCATTATTCACAAACCTCTTCTTGTTCTAAAATCTATAATTGATTCATAAACATATGAACAGAAGACAATATCATTTTAAGGCCTGAAGTACTTCTACAACTTCCTTATCATCTCACAAACAAACATTTCCTCAAAAGACTATTTCAAAAAGCTATAACCTTTGAGTGAAGTGTAGTGCTATAAAACTGAGTTGCAGAATAGAGTTAGAAACTAGACTTAGAGTAGAAGATCTTATGATGATAGCAGTGTTTTACTCCAATTATGCTTCAACAAATCTCTAATCAAGGATAAAATGTTGCATCATTATAAGTTAGTTGTTTAAACTGTTTAGTTAGGAGGATTTGCATACTTAGTTGACCATGTCTCAAGCTCTCTCTCTCAAACACCTTTGATGAAAGAATTTGACAAATTGAGTTTATGCTTTGAATCATTTGCTTAAAAGTCATTATCAAGCTTTGATCTTGCTTAGTCATAGTTTGGATTTAATTCTTTTTCAATATCTGCAATTGCATTTGTCATTTGTCATCAACCAACTAGGCTTCACTCTGTTTTTAATCATTAGCTTCCTTCCACTAGCTTTCTAGTCATTTTCCTTGTGAACATAAAATTGCCAAAAAGACCAAAAACATCATAAATCATCATAAAAGACCAAAAACATTACAAAACACTACACACAACGCATTAAGAAACAAGCACCTAGGTACATACAGTACACTTCACTTCAGCAGTTTACCAACCCTGGTTGACAATTAAATGAGCTCAATTTAGGAGACTAGATTGAGACCAAACATGCTTCACTCTCGGTTGTTCATATTGATCTCATTAAGCATTTCCTTTTGTCCCTTTGTTAAATCATTTATGACCTTCAAAATATTGCCAAAGAACATCTTTTCCTTTCCCTTAGGCTCTCCCATGTCTTCTACTAACTACCTTTTTTTCTATAAGTAATATATTGCCTATCCTCCTCTCTCATATGAGATTCCTCCCATGATTGAGCCAAGCTCTAACCTATGATACCACTGTAATGTTCCAAAATAGGAAAAATAGTGCTAATACAGAAAATCCTAAATTTACACCATGAAAATTCAAAACATTGCAGTAAATATTAAGAACAAATTGAAACATGGAAGCAACTGAGCCATTTTATTATGGAAATGGGAAAGAGTACAAAAATATAGAATAAATTCACATGTGCTTGTCTTTTTTGCAAGCGATGAAAACTCCAAGTAAGACAAATAAACCCAAAAATTTTCCCAACTGATGCTCTGCACTGACCCAATGAATATGCACTAACTGCTACGATGGAATGGCTGAAAACCCGACCTCTGGTGCTCAAAAATTCTACAAAATTATTTCCGGAATCCTCAAGCTTTCCCAACCAAAACCCGGAAATGATTTGGCCTAATCATGACCTCCTAAGTTGACCTCCAATAGGCCCTACGCACCTGAGTGAATACCAAAGTACACAGTATGCAGAATCACAAGCAAAATCCCCCACAACTCTCCAAAAATGCAACAAACAACTCCTCCATCACTTCCCTTATTTCTCCCAGCAAACAATGGCCAAAATGACTAATGCATTATCTCACACATGTGCCGAGCTTTCCTCCTATGTTCTGGCCCAAGTGACTGACCAGAAGCTCCTTAACAATTCTATCAATCCCAGCTCCCAAACTCACTCAATATCTTAGCAAGGTACTAAGCCTCCTACTCCAAATAATATCTTGGCAATAACCTTCAGGAAAAGTGCTACAATACTCCCACAAGAGACACCACTTCTCTTCCTCCAAATAATATCTTGGTAATAACCCTCTGGAAAAATGTTGCAATACTTGCACAACAGATACCACTTCGTCTTCTCTCCTCAAAAAACTCAGCAAGTGACATGGTTAAGTAGCTAGAGCAACTGAGATAAAATCAATAAGCCAAAAATGCTAAATAAAATGAGCTTCCTTCCTTTTATAACCTTTAATAATGTTTAATAGAGATAAGTTACAAAACATAACATAATTAATACATATTAAGAAAGAAAGTAAATAAAAAAATAAATAGAACTTATCATAATTCCAGATACATTATTATTATATTATTTCATATCCATTCTTTGCCAAAAAACTTCTGATCAAATATTCTCTCAACTTTGGGTTTTGCACCATCACAATCGCCCATATATTTAATTGAATTAACGAGTCTCTCTAATCTTAATCTTGATGCCATATGGATGCATATAATGTACATAATATTTCCAAAAAGTAAGAACCCAACTAGAAATCAAGAAATTAAACAAGTTATCTGAACAGGTTGTTGTTACAGATCAAAGATGCACGAAGGATCTAAATTTAATGGCTTTCAGCAGGTTTTGATGATGTGGGCCACATTTTTGAGCCCATGTGGGCAACGACCCAAAATCTTGCTGAGTTCATCGTTTCTCTTCGCCGCCTGAAGGAGGTGTCATGTTTCTATTCGAGTTTTCTGGGTTTTCGTAGCAAAATCCTCCACCCAGCTTCAATAGCCAAACAATATAGAGCATTTGCATTAAAAATCCATATAAAATATATGAAGCATATAAGAATATAAGCATATAAGCATATATGAGGCTGCCAGCTATGGAGCCAGCCAAGTGGCAACCATCGTTCATGCACCAAGTCGCCATGCATAAGCCGTCCACAACAGGATCATGGAAGCATGCGGCAAATAAGGGTATGATGTTGAGTTTGGTAAGACAGCCTTTGTTGTCAGATCCAGAAGGAAAAATCAATTTGAGGGCAAGGTGTATGAATCAGAAGATAGTTTGTAAAACAAAACATTCCTTTGTGACAGCAACCGAGAAGAAGCGAGTGACGACGGAGGTGACCACAGTCAGCACCAGGCTCATTTCTTTGTTGGGGTATGTTATTCTCCATTCTAAGTCTATGAAAAATTTTCTTTAGATGAATATTTTAAGGATGTATATGCAACTTTGTGTCAAGGAAACCAAGTAGAGGAATTATATTATCATGTTTGTTGTATCATCTTGGAAATAAATGTATTTCACAAGTTGAAAGATACATAATCATAAGGGAAGCACATACTTCTCTTATTGCTGGCCACTTTGGTTTAGGAAATACAATGGAAAAATTACAAAGGTATTGCTATTGACCTCATATGAATGAAAGTGTGTCACAATATGTAAGAGGATGTTCTATGTGTGCTATTAGCAAGCCTAGCAATAGAAATTTGGGATTGTATACTCCACTTCCTATTCCTTCCCGTCCTTGGGAAAGTGTTTCTTGGATTTTGTGGGAGGTATACCTATGTCCAGGAAAGGTCATGATTATCTTTATGTTGTTCTGGATCATTTCAGAAAAATGTTTATTTTGATGCCTTATAAGAAGTAGGTTATAGCTGAATAGACTAAATAGATTTTCTTCCAAAATGTATGGGTGCATTTTGGGTTTAACACATCCATTATTTTGGATCAAGATTCTCGATTTGTAGGGAAATTTTGGTCAAGTTTATGGAGACTCGTGGACACCAAGTTGAAAAAGAGCACAAAATTCCATTTGCAAATCGATGGCCAAACAAAAGTGGTGAATAGAACAATAGTACATCTCCTTCATGGTTATTGCAGAAAACATCCTAAACTTTGGGATGAACATTTGCACTACATCCAACATCCTTACAACCGGCCCAAGCATTCATAGACTCAAACATCTCCATTTGAGGCATGATAGAGATATTTACCAAAATCTCCCTTATATTTTATCTTTGGGAAATATGTTTCTATTGATGGACATAGTGACATAGATAAAGCCAAGTGATTCATTGAACAAGTTCAATTGGTGCATCAAATGGTTCAATAATTGCTGGAAAAAATTCAAGCCAAGTACAGGACAAGAAATGATAAGCATCATGTTGATCAAAGTTTTCAAGTGGGAGATGAAGTTTGGATTTTACATTAGCAAGGAAAGAATATAAGGAGAAGGTAAAAAACTCAAATCAATCATATATGGCCCATTCAATATCTTAGAAAATATTGGTATTAATTATTTCCAGTTATATTCGCCTCCATATATATATGCAAGTCCATGCAGTTGTTAATGTTGAAAACTTCAGATTATATGAGTCTCCTTTGATTGGATATCAAAGAGAGAATGTTAAGGTTCCTGCAATTGAATATTTCTCTCATGAATATCTTGAATAACTGCAACAAGATACCATCCTTGAACCCACCTAACCCTCTCTTTGTAAATTATTGCCGAATCCTCTCCCTTCTTAACTTCCCCTCGCCCCTCTCCCTGCTACCTACTATTAACACCAGTCGAGTGGAGTTCTCAAAGTGTTTCGGGGCCCGCTCGCTAAGGAATAGGAATCGCATAAAATTATGTGTTACTTTCCAGTCTCTTCCCATGCTCACGCTAGAAACTTGAACGAAATTACAAATTATGAACATGCATGAACGAATCAACCTAATTCACGACAATATGTAATTTTCAAATTTAAACCTAAAATAAATAAATCAATAAACTGATTTTTCACTCATACTAAATTATAATTGAAAAAGTGAATGCCTGCTTCACCTTTTCTTCAAAAAAATCAGCTTCAATTTTCCAGATAACTGTTTCAAAAATAATAACACGTGTCCAAAAATATTGTACTTCCAATTGAAATTCTACAGTTAGAATTAGTTTAATACGTCTTTCTTGTTTCAAATAAATTTTTAAGGAGAATTAGTTTGCCTCTCACGTGAAAAACTTAATGCTGGTTATTTGTTTTTTTTTAAATGTCAGATTCGGTAACAGTAAAATGATTATTTGTTTTTATTATGCTAATGGGTGTATTAACAAGTGGAAAATATTTTTATTTTGGAAATAGAGTTTCAAGAATTTTAATCTAGTTATCCAGAATTAGAGAATTTATAGTATGCTAATTTTTTTGAAAGTTTGGGTTATAGTTATTAAACTTCAAGCTTTTGGGTGTCTCATGGGTTTTTTGATGGTGCTGAATCCATTTCCATTGTCAAAAATTTTGATGCCACTGAATTTGTTTCCACTATCAAAAAAATTGATTAAAACACTCATACTACATTTTTTGAAATTTTTTTTTACTTGATTTCTACAAAAAAAATTGTCATCTTTTGTTGCGTCGATAGACAACTCCTACACAAATAAAAGGTTGAGAATTATCACCAAAATAGTTCTGCCCCTTATTCCATTTTAATTACATTGATTAATTAAAGAAAATGTCACATGAAATGAGTTGGTTTTCTTGGGTATGTCATATTCATAAGCCATAGTATTATAACAATACCCTATTTCCAAATAGAGTAAAGTAGGGGTGAATCTCCATAATTAAAAATCTTGTTGCATAATTAAGAATCTCTGTACTTCTAATGGAAATCTGCCAACTTTCCTCTCATGTCACTTTATTTTTAATTAACATTTAGTTTGGATACTAAATGTATAGAACTAATTTAGATCATTTTAATTTCAAATTTATCAAAGGTTTAAATAAATTTTTTGATATGCAAAGAATGAAAAGAAATTTCGTGTTTATTTGTGTTTGGTAGAACGAGAGTTAAGATGGATCTAGGTTGGTTTAATTCTTCTTTTTAAATAGGCCATGTTTCACATAAATACATTACATTACATTAATCTTTTTTTTTTAAGTCAAAATTTTAAACATTAAATTACAACATCTCTCCCATATTGGAATGGAGAATAAGGATTGAAATGGCTTATATAGTATGGCACTTAATAAGAAATTATTATTATTTCTTGTTTTAAAAACTCTTTTATTATCATAAGGTGAATTAGTTCAATTGAAAATTTAATGTTTTTTTTTCACAATTAGTAGTATGCATAAATTAAAAGTTCATTTTATATCCAAAGTAGTTATGTCCCTTTTCCCTTTTAATTAGATTGATTAATTAGAGAAAATGTTATATGAACTTGTGTCATATTAAATATGTTATGGTTTATTTAGGCACGTGGTATGAATAAGCCATGGTATTGTTCTCCATGTAATATAATATGTCCTTAAAGCTTCAAAAACTATGTTAGGTCAATCCTTGAGATGTGACAAAATAATTTTGGTGATGATGGTCTCAAGAATATTATTTGTCCCTTCCATTTGTACGTTTATATGGTGTGGTAACATTGTGCTTGATCTTATATTTATCCATTAACGCCAAAGAACCTTGATGTAAATTGGGTTCCTCCATCCATAACTATCTCCCTAAGGTATCCAAAATATGGTGAAGATTCCCTCCTGAAGAAATCATGCTACTCCTTGTTTAGATGTAGTTGGAAGTGCCTCGACCTCTATACAGTTTGTGACTTAATCTGTGGATACCAAGATGTAGGAATTATGGTGAGAAAGAGGGTTGATTGGCCCATTGAAGTTAATGGGCCATCTATGAAATGTTTCCAATATTAGTTGTAACTATAACAACCTCTCATTAGATTTGCAGGCAGACATTGCACTTTTTTACAATAATTTTTTTTAACCACTTTTAATGTTCAATTTTTTTATTTAACGTCAATTACGTTTAAAAGTTAAAAAAGTGTCAGTGCAATATCAAGTACCACGACTGATGAGATGTGATTTTTAATCAAATTCTTTGAGCCTAAAAAAGGAATATGCATAGAATGTCACCCAAAACAAATGGAATTACAAAATACCGTAGTCTAAAAAACACAAAAATTAGCCTAGAAAATAGTAAAAATTCTTGCAAGATTATGAAAAAATACGGCATAAATTTTTGAAAATCTTGGTTAGAGCTATCAAACTTCAAGAATTTGGGTGCCCAAGTGTTCTTGATAGTGCTGAATCGATTTCCACTATCAAAAATCTGACTCAAATACTCCAATATTCTGGTATTTTGAATTTTTTTACCAAATTCCGACAAGAAAGCTATCGTCCAGGGGAATTTGTGGCGTCAGTAGACAACACCTTACAAAATTAATTAATGAAAGGTAAGACTAGGTACCCTTGTAGAAACCACCTAAACGTCTATATAGTTTCTAAAACCAATGTGCTTTTCACTTCTTACCTGGAAAGTTTCAACTCCCATTCTTATCATTGTGAAAGTGAAAAGATGAGCCCAACTTGAATCTTTGTTCTCGATCACATCCAATTCATTCATTTATTTACTCATGGAATGAGTAAATGAATAAAGTGAAAAGAATAAGGGGTGGAAAGGAACATGTTATACTAAGGTTATGGAGGTCTATATCTTAGTAATATTTCCATCTGTTGGGTATGTGTTATATTCTTTCCACGACTAGCCCCACACGTTGTACGTTGCGTCGGGCGCAGCAGGGGGGTCACAAGGGGGGAGGCAGCCCCCACTGTTGGCGTCCGGGGCAACGCCCCGACGAAATTTCTTTTGGTGTGTGGACCCACTCATAGGCAGACCCACCCATGTTTTGTGCATGATTTTGCACATGGTTTTGGGGTACGATGGTTTTCGGCCCCTGGTATTTTGTAGATCTAGTCAAGGGAACTACGGTTATGTTCTAATCCAGGGTTAATGGATTGGGGTTTATGTATGCTTCGGCATGTATATATATGTGTTGTAACACTAAAAGGAATAATAATGAAAAATCAAGCTGGTCGTCCTGATTTGGGATCCAGGGGAAAATATCTGTGTTTATCTGTTTTATGTTTTATGCTCTTGCTATTGTTTATTTTCTGTTATATGATTCTTGTGTAGATAATTTTTGTTCAGGGTTAAAACCTACATTTGGTATCAGAGCTATTTCGGCTTCAAGGGGATGCCTTTGCTGCTGAGGGTTTTTTGCTCGGGCCTGAGGTAGACCCTTTTCAGTGGGAGATCTGCGGGATCGATTCTTGCGGTGAAAGAAGATGGCGAGCGGTGGAAAGATAGAGATCGAGAAATTTAATGGTCAGAGTTTTGAGTTGTGGAAGCTCAAGAAGGAGGATCTGCTGGTGCATAAAGATCAGTGGATCACAGTAGATCCATGTACTAAACCAACGGCAATGTCAGATGAAGATTGGAAGAAACTGGATCGGAAGGCTAAGAGCACAATACGGTTGTGTGTCTCAGATTCAGTATTGTTGAATGTATCTGGGGAGGCTACGGCGAAGAATTTGTGGGAAAAAGTTGCGACTTTGTACCAATCTAAGTCTCTGGTGAATAAGTTGTTAATGCGGAAAAAGCAGTATAACCTGAGGATGAAGGATGGAGACTCGGTGACAGAGCATCTAAACGCCTTCAATACTGTGGTAAGTCAGCTGTCATCTGTTGATATTAAAATCTAAGATGATGATAAGTGCATCATTTGTTGTGTTCTCTACCAGACTCGTGGGATAGTCTGGTTATTGCAATAGGTAGCAATACAACTGCCTTGAATTTTGGTGACATTGTCTCAGCCTTGCTATCAGAGGAAATGAGACGGAGAAATATGGAGGGCCAGAATGGAGATGCCTTATCTCTATGACAAAGGTCCCAAAACAGAAACAAGAATAAGGTTTCGAGTGGGAGATCCAAATCTAGAGGGAGATCTAAATCTCCTGGAATGTTTGTAAAGGTATGCTAGAAATGCAGAAAGGAAGGGCACTACAAAAAGGAGTGCAGATCTAAAGCTCCTGAGAAAGGAAAGGGATCTGATGATGCTCCTTCTGCAGAGGCAAAAACCACCTTGGATGAAGGTGGGGATGTGTATTTGGCTTCTTCTTCAAATACACATGTAGATCATGATTCATGGTTGATTGACTTAGGTGCATCCTTTCACTTCACTCCCCATAGGGAGTGGTTTTGCGATTATGAGAAATATGATGGCGGTGATGTCTTCTTAGGTGATGATAGGAAGGCCAGAATCATCGGACGTGGAAAATTCAAGCTGAAGCTACAAGGTGGAAGGATTAGAACACTTCTTGGTATTCTGCACATTACTGCATTGGCCAAAATCTATTTGTAACAGATGGATGAATTCGGGTGTAAGCAGTGTTGAGCAAGGTACTGTGAGATGGTTAGAACAGCATTAATGCGGGAGTTGATATAAACTACGTACAAATACAAGTAATGCTTGTTATTGATAGTGTAATAGTTATGTAGTTTCACAGAAAGTGGAGCGGAAAACCTAAATTTGTCTACGGAAAAAGACCATGCTATAGCATCAAAGGCTTGGACATATTAGAAGAAGGCATAGGATACACATAGAAATAGTATGGTAGAAGGTATGTTTAATTCTCTGAGGATTTCTATTTGTGAACATTGTGTATATGGAAGCGAATCGGGTGATTTTCAGCCTTCTAGTGCCCACTCGGTAGACAAGAAGTTGCGACATGCACGGTGGTGAAAACTGTGTCAGTTCCATCACTGGGAAAGTCTGTGTACTATGTTTCATTCATAGATGAATTCTCAAGGAATACATGGATATATTTCTTGAGAAATAAATCTGAAGTCTTTGACAAATTTAAAGAATTTAAGGCTCTGGTGGAAAACCAGACAGAGAAGAAGATAAAGGCATTGAGGATAGATAATGGTGGGGAGTTCTGCAAGAAGGAATTTGAAGAGTTCTGTAAGAAGTGTGGTATAGCACGGCAGAAGACTACTCCATACACACCTCGGCAAAATGGAGTTGCAGAAAGAATGAATAGAACACTGATGGAAAAGGCAAGAAGCATGCTCAGTGGTACCGGGTTAGGACAAGAATTCTGGGCAGAGGCAGTGGAGACTGCATGTTACTTAGTTAACAGATCACCTTCATCGGCGTTGGAGGATAAGACTCCACATGAGGTATGGACTGGTAAGAAACCCTCTCTTTCACATCTAAGGGTATTTGGATGTGATGCATATGTACATTTTCCAAAGGAGAAAAGGACCAAGTTGGATAATAAATCTGAAAGGTGCATCTTTATTGGGTATAAGGATGGTTTAAAGGGTTACAAGATTTGGAACCCAGAAACAAGGAAGGTTGTGTACAACCGAGATGTGGTGTTTAGAGAAGTGAAATATGTTGTTAAACATGAAGTCCTACCAAAGGAACCTGAGAAGATAGAGTTTGAGCTAAAGGAGGATGAATCAGACTCTACAACAGAAGAAGACTCAGAAGATGAAGAGCCACAAACTCCAGCTATTAGAAGATCAGTTCGGGAAAGAAGGCAACCAGAAAGGTATAGTCCATCTGCTTTCTATTCAAGTTTTTCCTTAACTATAACTGATGATGATCCCAGAACTGTCAGGGAGGCAGTAGATTCAGAGGATGGAAAACTCTTGAAGGAGGCCATGGTTGATGAAATGGCATCCTTGCATAAAAATGAGGCATGGGATCTGGTGGATTTGCCGGCTGGAAGGAATCCCATCGGGAGAAAATGGGTGTTTAAGAAGAAGATGAATGTAGAAGGCAAGGTGGAGAAATACAAATCTCGGTTGGTAGAAAAAGGTTATTCCCAGGTGCCAGGAATTGATTTTGGTGATATTTTTTCTCCTGTTGCCAAAGTTACTTCTATTAGATTACTTTTATCTATTGCTGCTTCATTTGATTTTGAGATAGAACAGATGGATGTGAAGACAACATTTCTTCACGGGGATCTAGAAGAGGAGATCTACATGAAGCAACCTGAAGGCTTTATGGTGAAGGGTAAGAAAGAACTGGTATGCAGGTTGAAGAAGTCTCTGTATGGGTTAAAGCAGTCACCAAGGATGTGGTATCAGAAATTTGATACCTATATACGGGGACTTGGCTTCACCAGAAGCAAGGAGGATCACTGTGTTTATTTTAAATTAATTGGTGACCGTGTTATTTATTTGGTCTTGTATGTGGATGATATGTTGTTGATTGGAAATGACAAAGAGATTATCCAAGATTTGAAGACCCAATTTTTCTCCAAATTCGACATGAAGGATATTGGTGCTGCAAACTCTATTTTGGGCATGGAAATTAAGAGAGATCAGGCAAAGAGGAAGCTCTAGTTAAACCATAGGAAGTATGTCGAGACTATATTGCATAGGTTCAATATGCAGGATAGTAAACCAGTGAATGTTCCTATTCCTGTAGGTGTAAAACTGTCTGCTGAACAGTATCCCAAGACACAAGAAGAAGAGGAGGATATGTCCCGTGTTCCATATGCAAGTGTAGTGGGTAGTCTGATGTATGCAATGGTCTGTACTAGACCAGACATTGCACATGCAGTGGGAGTATTGAGCAGGTTTATGTCAAACCCAGGGAAGGAGCATTGGACAACAGTGAAGCGGGTTTTCATATATTTACGTGGCACTAGTGATTATGGCTTGTGCTACCAGGGAAGACTAGGATTGGAAAGAATGTTGGACATTCGTGGTTTTGTTGATGCAGACTGGGCTGGAGATCTGGACCAAAGAAGATCTACAAGTGGGTATGTGTTTAGCCTATTTGGAGGTGCAGTGAGTTGGATGAGTAAAAGACAGTCTGTAGTGGCTCTTTCAACTACAGAGGCAGAATACATAGCAGCCACTCATGCAAGCAAGGAAGCAGTTTGGTTGCAGAGATTGTGTTCAATTATGGGGTTGGTACAGTAAGCTATAAGGATAGACTGTGATAGCCAAAGTGCAATTTTCTTGGCTAAGAACCCTGCTTATCATTCAAAGACAAAGCACATTGATGTTCAATATCACTTTGTTAGAGATATGGATGAGGCTAAAAGGGTGTTGCTGGTAAAGGTGGACACTTTGAAGAATGTTGCAGATGCATTGACGAAGTCTGTGAGCACTCAGAAGTTCTCTTGGTGTAGAGAAACAATGGGTGTTGAAGAATTGGCCCAATGACTAAGCTCTCCTGTGGCCCCCTGTGGAAAGAAAACAGCAAGTGGGAGAATGTTGGGTATGTGTTATATTCTTTCCACGATTATCCCCACCTGTATGCGTTGCATTGGGTGTAGTAGAGGGGTCACATGGGGGAGAAGGCCCCCAACGGTTAAGCGGACCCACTCATGGCGGACCCACCCATGTTTTGTGCATGATTTTGCACATGGTTTTGAATACGATGGTTTTCGGCCCTTGGTATTTTGTAGATCCGGTCAAGGGAACTACGGTTATGTTCTAATCCAGGGTTAATGGATTGGGGTTTATGTATGCTTCGGCATGTATATATATGTGTTGTAACACTAAAAGGAATAATAATGAAAAATCAAGTTGGTCGTCCCGATTTGGGATCGAGGGGAAAATCTCTGTGTTTATCTGTTTTATGTTTTATGCTCTCGCTATTGTTTATTTTTTGTTATAAGATTCATGTGTAGACAATTTTTGTTCAGGGTTAAAACCTACACCATCAGCATGCCCAACTAAATCTTTTGGATCTCTAGTTTGTCAATTTTGCACTCCAGTTGGTCCACCTTCTTTCTTTCCTCTTCCTCTACTTCCCATCTCATATTATGAACCTCTATTTTCTTGGCTCAATTTTCCTTTAGTTCTTTAATAATATTTTGGTTCTCCTTGCGAGGTATCATTTCCAGCTCATAGGAAGCTAGCAAATGTTTCCATTTTTCCTGTTGTGCCTTTGTCCAATTTTCAAGATATTTATCCTATATTGCTTTGTCTTCCTATATCTTGTTTTTGTCTGGGTGATTTTTTCAGTAGTGACACTTTTTGTTTGCACTGAAACCTCTTTCGATCATTTTTCTCCATTCAGGTTTATCTCCTTTTGTTTTTTAATGGATTCCCTAGTAGTAAGAGAATATGCTAACTAGGCTAGATATTCTAATCCTTTAAAGTATTCCCCTCCCTTTGATTCATTTCTCATATTTTTTATCACAACTTTCATTTTCCTATTTTTCATTATCAGCAGTTTAATTTGTTGAATGAGTTATGCATACAAAGGTAAAAAGTGAAAATTACTTACCTCTTTACACTTCACGAGGGTAGCAACAACTATGTCTCCAGGGTTAGCAACATTGTCTCCATAGGAGTGGCATAAGATGTGTCTGTGGAAAAGATGAATTCTAGTTATTGTTATTGAATCAAATGGAAGGAGAGTTTAACTTAAACATTGGTTTGTCCCTTCATATGAAGATTAGAAGTAAACTAAGATTCATCATCAATCATAATAAATCATCATTCATCTAATTAACTGAACAAATCTGAAGAAAAACTATTTATGAAAATCAAGCTAAATTAACCAAGAAGTGTACTTAGCTTGGTGTGGGGGCCCTCCACCCTTGCCTTGCACACTTGAAAAACTTATCAGCTACTGCAAACTGATTCAATCATCCACAACATTGAACAAAAAAAATATGTTGGAACTGGTTCCTCAAATTAACTCACAAAGTTTGGAAGTCTCAATATGAAATTATGCAATTCTTCATGTTTCAATGGTTCATAAACTTGGTATAAATAGAGAAATTATAAATAAAATATGCTACAATGTCTCTAACAGCCTTATATTATCCTAATCCCATCCATCTAGGTTTAACTCATCCAATTATTTACACCAAGGCTAGAAAAATCCCAAAATATACTATTCCTACCCTATTTTCTAGGGATTCCTGAAAGATAGGTCATGTTTGACTAGCATTGACCAAGCCTATTTTAGCTCATTTTGACTAAACCAATAGATTATTTCTCATCCATGGTTCCCAAGGTTTCCAAATCCATGCTCATCTCATGCCCAGGTGTCCTGCATATATGACTTTCATGAAGCAATTACGAGAATTTTTAGTTCTGTCCAAAAATAATCTTAAAACCCATTTTTCACAAAAATATCTAAAAATTGAAAACCATAAATTATTTACCTCAATATGCATAATATGGTCAAAATAAGGTGTATTTGGATGATATAATGTGGAAAATTATGGAAATTAGGTGGATTTCTTATAAACAAAATTGACCAAAAATGAGGGCCAACAGTGCCTTCAAAATATACCTTAAATAGGGAAACAAATCCTTCTCCATGAGTGCTCCTTGCTTGCCTTTGTGGAGATCAAGATCATATGTTCCAAATTTCTCAAACCTTGGGTCACCTTCCCTTACCGGTTCTTGTGTATCAATAGATGTTTGAGTTGCTGAGGGATTGTACTGGGTTCTTCTTTTCTTTGCAACATAGGATGGTATTTTCCGACTCAACCCTCTCACCCTTTTAGTATCTAGATTACTGCTTACTATTTATACATTAGGGACACTTTATTTTTGTGGATTTGCAGTGCTTGAACCTTCTTTGTTGCTAGGAAATAGCAAGGATTATATGGCTAGGGGATTTTTTGCAATGTTGCCTTCTGTTACAGGTGCAACATCGCCACTTCCAGGAGGAGTTGTAACAACGACTAGTTCATGTGATAGAGTTGTAACTACTAGAATTGAAACCATTTTGTGGATATATTATCCCCGCATTCTTCCTTATTTGTTTAGGTCTCATTCCACAAGTAACTTGATAAGGTTGTGATGTAAAATGATATCTTACAACATGTTCAACTCTAATGCATGGGCTGTTCTGTTAGGTTCCGAGTAAGAAGTATGACGGGTTAATGTTATTTCCATGCCTGAGGTGGTAAAGAAGGATAATATGTTGGAGGTACATGGTTCAATAATTCCCTATGCATGTGATATAAATTTTTATCAGCAAGGCCAAGTCTAACCAAGGGAGTGGCAAGGACCGACAATCAAACCCTATTCCTTTCTTCACTAAAGTATCTATAGGTTCTAGGAATTGTTGGAGAATTTTGGGTCTGGGCA
Source organism: Pinus albicaulis (assembly GCA_034641835.2). Classification (NCBI taxonomy): domain Eukaryota; kingdom Viridiplantae; phylum Streptophyta; class Pinopsida; order Pinales; family Pinaceae; genus Pinus; species Pinus albicaulis. The sequence goes on along the minus strand of CM076583.1, from coordinate 935,576,273 downwards.
TATGCTTGCAATGCATTGTTCCCTTTCCTATGAAAGTCTTGTTACTTCTGCTAAATTCTCCTTTGTCAGCTCCACAACAATTAGCTCCACACATTTTTTTTTATATTTATTTTATTATTATTATTATTATTGCAGAAAATCAGGGTACGTCCATCCGAAGGGGCCACACCCCCTAGGAAAACTAATCCGAGCCAAGAATTGAACTTGTAACCTCCAAATGGCAAGGTGCTTTAGCAATGGGACCTCAACCAATTGAACTAATCTTCAGGGCTTTAGAAAAAAATAGTCCAAGAAGATCCACACAAAGGGATCACTTTCCACTAGCTCATTAGAAGAGCCTAACCTCAAGGGAATCAAGGATAATTGACCACATCACCTCCCAATGGAAATGTTCTCTTAGGAATAGGACCTCTACCAATTAAGCTTATCCTGAAGGCCATGAAAAATTCTAGTGCTACTTCATCATTCTATCCCTTACACCTTTGCACATACTCCATACATCCTAAAAAATAGCTAGAATGTGGTCATAAGCCTCTAAAATAGCTTCTTTAATGGGTTCTTATCAAATAAACGAGCCACCCATGGTACGTGTAAGTCTCCTTCTTCAATTTTTTCTATTAGAAAAGGAAAATTGTGAGTTTGACAATTTATGAGGTGGTATTTTCCAAATTTTATGAAAGGTGAGAATATTATGCAAGGAATGTTGACTTTAAAAGTTTCCAATGGGTGGTTCCTAAATTTTGAAGTATGATACAAGGGAAAGGTGATATCTGTAATAATAAACAAGTACTTTTGCCACTTGAAACATATTCATTATGCAAAATTTTGGAAAACAATCCTATCATACCTTACCTAAGTGGCTTCATCCTTGTACAAATGTTGAATTGGTGGTTGTCCCCATAGATTTTGTATTTTAATCAAAGTTGCAACAATAGGCCTAGGGTTGTAGCAACAAGAGTTACGATAAGAGGAGTTGCAACAATGGAAATAGTAGTTACAAATGGAGGAGTTGCAGTAACATGAATTAAAAAAACCATAACTATTGTAGCAATGAGATCAGTTGGGACAAGAATAATTGCAGAAATTAGAGTTACGTCTAGCAACATGAATTATAGAACTGAGAGTTGCAAAATCAAGAGTTTCGGTAAGAGGAGTTGCAACAATGGGAGTTGCAGCAATAGGAGTTGCAGTAACATGATTTGAAACAACTATTGATAAAAAAAAATTCTCTTCCCTCGATATTGGATAGTCTTTTTTGTTGGAGAAGTATCCTAGCATAGTCATCACAAAACTGTGAAGTTCCTTCTCTCTCTCTCTCTCTCTCTCTCTCTCTCTCTCTCTCTCTCTCTCTCTCTCTCGTTTCCATGTCTTGTACTAGCCAGAGAAATTTTTCACATGGCACATGCACATGTATGCCCCTTTGGATTTTCATATATGGGTTTTTATTTGGAATAGAATTGAATTATATAGCAAGAATATTTTTTTTTTCTAAACCAACTCCAAGGTCATCCACTAGTAATTTCTATAGGAAGGCTTCCCTAGATAATTTTGATGATATAAGCGAAATCTATGTCCATTGGAAATCCAGAGATTTCTAGTATCTTTTATAGTTTGGAGTTTAATGGCTCCATTTACATAAATAATATCAATCTCATAAGGCCCTAACCATCTAGTGAAAAACTTTCCTCTAAAGTCTTTAAACTCGGAGTCAAATAGCAAAGCTGTGTCTGTAGCCTTGAACTTCTTATTCTTTATGAATTTTTCATTCCACCATGCCATCTGATTTTTTATTATTACTATTTGGTGCAAGGAAACATGACGAAGTTCATCCAACTCATTGATCTGGAGGATTTTGTACTTTTTAGCTTTCGATATGTCCATTAGAAGTTGGAAAATTATTCTAATTTTTTGGATCTCTATCTCTATTGTAGATAATACTCTCTTTCCATACATTAGCTCATAAGGGGTGGAACATGTATTATTTCTCCATATTTTATAATAGGGCCTTAAAGCCTTAAAAAATTTGCTAGGCCAGCCCTTGAGATGTAACTAAACGATTTTGGTGATGATGGTATTAAGAATCTTATTTGTCCCTTCCACTTGTCTGTTGGCTTGTGTATTATATGGTGTGGTAACTTTGTGCTTAATATTATATTTATCCATTAATGCGAATGACCCTTGATGTAAATTGTGTTCTTCCATCCATAACTATCTCCTCTGGTATCCAAAATCTGGGCAAGATTCCCTCAAGAAATCATGATATTTCTTGTTCAATTGTAGTTGGAATTTGCTTAGCATCCATCAATTTTGTGACCTAATCTGTGCATACCAAGATGTAGGAGTTATGGTGAGAAATAGGGTTGATTGGGCCATTGAAGTTGATGGCCCATCTATCAAACGGTCCCAATATTAGTTGTGGCTATAACAACATCTCATTAGATTTACTAGCATATGTTTCATGTTTTTAAATTAAATATAAGTCTTTGTACCCAATGACCACAAGAAAAAACCAAGATTTATGCCATAAAGTCATATTCTAGGGTTGAAAGCCCGAGAATTACACCTTACACCACCATGAGTGATCTCTCAAGGGCATCCTTTACCTTTAACTAGGTATAAATGTACCATTATTAGTTTTGAGCATTAGGTGTAGGTTTGAATTCCTTAGACATGGTTAGGGGAGGAAACATTAGCCTTAGACCCTAAATAAATCTTTTATGCATCTAAAGCCAAGTAAGATGCATTAAACAATTACACATAACATCATGAGGCTATCATAGCATATTGTTGGGGATATTGATGTCATTTAATCTAAATCTGAATGTTAGTTTTGTTGTGCTAATTTCATCTTCAGATTTATAAATAAGTTGTTGATCACTTGCTTTATGTGCATAGGTTTCCTTGGTGTTTGTCAGTGTTAAAATTTATCAAGTTTTTATGTTAAATTCAAGAGCATAAAACACTAAAAAAAATCTTGAACATGAGCAATAACATGTACAAAAAACCATCACAATGATCCATTAACACAATTTTTTGATGAAGGAGTTCACCCCTCCTAGGCTACATCTCCTTGGTCCAGCTTCCATGGCTTGGGCCTCTATATTAGCTCAAATGTGAAATTTTTTTTTTTTACTTTCACCTACTTCTCCTAAAACCAATGTGTTCAGAATGTCCAAATCATTCTGAAATGACTCTTCTTGCTCCCAATTTGGTCGAATCTTTCAAAAGATATGGCCAAAATAGTTTGGCCTATGAATTCTCCACTAAATCTTGAGATGAATCAAGTTAAGGACGGAAAATTTGGGGTAGCGTCGAATTGGTGGTTCTGCAGAATTCTCTGCCATCTTAAACTCAAAGCTTAATTGAATTAAGAGCAGTTTGAATGTGGATAAGTTCGGATTAGCAATATAAGCGCATTTTATGATAATCTCGTATTAAAACAAGTAATAGTGTATTTAACATGGGTTAGGGTGCTTAAGTCCGTATTAAAACTCAATCCACGCATTACAAAACTCTACTCCACCTTTTGGTTACATTGTATGGTCATGTGGTAAGGGTGATAGCCCACAACGTTGGCCCCCTCCATACCCCCATTGGATGAACCATAAAAATTCCAATATAAACTGTGACCCATTCCTATTAAGGTCTTTTGCGATGGTATGTTGGTAAGTTGGTCCGCTCACTTGGGGAAGGTTGTGGGGTCGAGCCCTGACCCCCACCCTTATGCCATTATATAATTTTGCATACCACAATATATATGCATATCCATTTATCGTAGGTTTAAACCTTACGAATATGAAATAATAATCCACCCATTGAACATTAGGATTCTGCCACTTTGGAAATTGGATATATGAAATTTGAACCATGGATAAATTGCTCCATAATTAAGAAATTCAACCATAGTTGGACTTTGGAATGTTGGGTGCTAAAAGGTGTCTTTAAAAACTCCTAACTGCCTCACATTAATTATCAACCAAGGTAAGTCCTTTTATTTCAAGTGTGTACACATTATGTGCAAGCTTATTCATAAAAGGAGTAATGCTAAAGACAATCATTGAATACAGATGCAATCATAAATCTGAAGATTTGAAGAAAGTAATTCATCTATGCATTATAATCCAAAACTGTGATTCATTCATTAATTCAAATAATTCAATCAACCGAGAGCACTGAAATATTAACTGAGCTCTTTCAACTGGATCTAAACTATTGAACGCAAGGAAAGTAATGGAAATAACAGTTTATGCTTTAAGTAATAATAACTAATTCATTTAACAAACAACTCAATAAACTGGAAATGTGCACACAGAGGAATAAATACAGAGATATAAATTATCAAAGGCAATTCAATGTAAAACAAAAAAGCATAATATACTTGCAGTAAATGGAAAGGTATAGCACAAAGAATAGTAGCGAAATTCACCAAAGACCGATCCCTTAGCCGCCAGTGAACACTGCTTAGTTACTCCAGAACAATCGAATGAACAACAACGCAACTATGTATTAATCTTCATAATCATTACAATATAAGTCTGTCTTTCAGAACTATGTTCTGTTCATTATCAAATGTTACATAAATGAAAGATACACAACATAATACATGATACAGTCGGAATTACATTCTCTGCTTTCTCTTAGATCATCATCTCACTCCCCGTCTTCGTATTATTCCCATTCTTTTATAACTAAGGAAAAGGAAAATGCGATTTCCAAACAGTTGGTCGTTCTTCTCTGATTTTTTTCCTGATTTGGCCGCGCCTTCTTTTCCCTCGATTAGATCCTGTTGTTCCTTTTTGGGAACAACTATTGTTTTATCTGCTATTTTCATCATAAAAGAAATGGGAATTATTTTAGACAGTTAGACCATATCAAGACTATTTCATTCAGGTTTTATCAAAATCCATTCATGATATTATTATATTGTAGCACGAAAATGGATGAAGAAGAGGAAAAAGGAAAGTATTTGAGAGTAAATACATACCTATTGTAAGGCTCAACATACTCCCTCACTTACCTTTTTTCATGTCCTCATGAAAAATAAATAATTCTGATGCAAAGAAGTTAAAGAGTAGGCTAGAGAAGGTCTATCTGTAAGAGGCCTGAGACCATGATGTTGTGCCAAGTGTGCAAATTATGCTGCTTCTTGTCCTTTTGGTAACTCATAGTCCAAATATTATTCTTCACGAGGATACCAAATAACAGGGAATCTATAGCGACATCCCACCCAATAAGGTCCTCCTCTCAAGATAAAGTTGTCGTATGGGATTAATCATCTTGCAACATCTTTGATATTCCCATAATTAAATGGCTCTCTATCTTTAACACTGTTGCTCGAAACCGTCCATCTCAGTTTGGATGCAACTAGGTATCTTTCTTGAATGGAGAGAAAATATGTGGTTCCTTCCAGCACAAGTTCCTTATGTATGGGCCCTAGACTCTTAGTCGCGCCCTCTTGTGTCATCAGTGCTTTATGCTTAGAAAATAATTGCAGAGGGTGAGTAGGTTCACTCCTTACCCAAAGATCCCGGTTGTGTTCCTGTCTTTGGAAAAAATTATAAGCCTTCAACCAGTTGAGTTGGTTGACTGCAAAAGAAATAAAAGCCTAGAATTGAACATCTCAAATAAAAGGGCTAGGATTCACATCCACTTATTTATCTAATATGAGATTATGTAAATAAAATTCACAAAGAATCCTTTGGACCTTTACTCCATGCATCTTGCAGCAATTTAGAAAATCTTCCATCGTCTTTAGCTCAATTGGCTTGCCAACTCTAACAACTTTGACATTTAACAATAAATATCGTTCTAATAAAAACAAGGCATAGTTTGTAGCAGGAGATCGACAAGCCAATATATCTGAATATAATGAACAAATGGTGTTCAATTGATTCCTAACTCTGTTCTACTGAGTTTCCATTCTATTCATTTTTTCTTCTTCCTGTCTACCCTTATCAAAAGCCTCATTTTCTGCTAGAGCTAATCCTCTCAATTTTTTTTTGTAATTCTTGGTATTTTTTGCAGGGAGATTGTCTGTTGTTGATGTTGTTCTAGAGAAAGTTGGGCTTGCGTTAATTCTTCCTAAGGCTTTAAAACAATAGGGTCCTGCTTTAACGATGAATCCTCATATTTCTTCTATGTTTGGGTCCAATACTGTGAAAGAGTATCTTTTCAGTTTGAATTTTCTTATTGTGGGAGGACCAACCCTCCATTTGAATAGCTAAATTTACCACATTCTCTTGCAAATCAATCTGGGTGGAAATTTCTCTAGTGGAAAAAGTTTTGTTTGAATCCCCACTAATTCACATTTTAGTGTTTGTGTTGTTACAGGAGTCACCTCAGTAGCGATGCTCTTTGTTTTCCATTTCTTTATTTTTCATCGTAACCTTTTAACTGTCTTTTGGAGGTTCTGGTAATGTTGTTGCAACTTCTTAAGTTTTTCCCTGGCCCCTAGGTTCTTTCGAGGGGCGTCTGTACCCTTAACAGGTTTATCAACTGTTTCTAAGGCTGCTTGTTGGCCCTCAAGGCTGTGTTCTAAAGGAACTGTATTACCTGACTAATTGTCAGATTCATGACCAATATTTATATCTACAGACTTCTGTGGGTCCTCTTGGCTTAACAAAATTGTATCACCAGACAGGTTATCAGATTCCTGTATAATTTATGTATCTTCAGCCTCTTGTGATGGAGGAGTTTCTATGTGCCTGGAATTCTTCGGTGCTTGTGTTTCCAATGTGCTAGGGTCAAACAGTCTTCCAGGTTTCATGTATACATCGAGATTCGCTAGGACCTCGGCTATTCCTGCTTCAAAATCTGATCCAGTTTCAACTTCCAATTCATAATCTTGTTCTTATCATTGTTCTTGTTCTTCGGGCTCTGATTCTAGCTCAGCCTCTTCCTCGGGCTCTTCTTCTTGTTCTTGTTCTGACCCAGCTTCTTCTTTTGGCTCTCCCTCTGAACCTAGTGTCTCTTGTTGAGACTCAAAATCCCCTACCCTAACTAGGATGGATGTCTGCGCAGGTTGATTTCTTCCGTCCCATAAATTTACAGTTATTCTCTGGGATAATTCGATTCTTACAGACCTTGTGCATTTTTGAGGATCGGCCCTTAGAAGGGTAATCCTTTTTCTTTTTGAGATAGGGTTTTGTTGACTTGCTTCCGCAATTGCGGGATATTGAATTACAGGGTTCTATTGAATTACAGGGTTCTATATGCTTTCGAGAGCTATGATGAAACCTTCCCAAGTCAAGTCGTATTGGATTAGGCTATGACTAATGATAATTCTAATCATTCCATGGTGACTTACGACCGTTTCAGGGTGGCCAGCCCATCTTATTCTAGTAGTAGTATCATGCAATAAAGAATTTAAAAGGGATGGAAAATTAATAGTAAGTTTTTTCTTTAGAACAGCTAGAAGTTTGAGTTGTCGCAGCCTTACCACATCACAGCGTCCATCACAGGTAATGTATTTCTGGATGATACTTTCTAATTCCCTCCATGGTTCTGCGAGACGAGATGGTTGAACACCTTTTCCCTTTCTGACCAGTTGTTCACCTTCGTCTTTGAAGGTTTCCACCGCATCGTGTATCGATACATGTTTTTGTGCCCATGTGGTGCCTTCTGTCGGCAGCCCAGTTACCTCAGTTATTATAGTGTCTGTAACTGTAATCCTTATTCCTTTTACCATGGATTCCCTATTCTGCAAATTATGTAGAAACCTAATAGAAATTTCCTCATTTGAGGGCTGAAACCTTGTAAGATAGGATATCCATCCTGCTCGAATCAGAATTTCTCTTGCTTTGTCAGAGACTTCTAATACTAATGGTTCACGGCGCACTTTCTTACGATTCATAGTGTTCAAATTCTTCTTATTTTTGCGAAGGATGGATGTAATGGGAAGATTCAGCAATGCTGAAAAGCACGACAATAATGAAAAGCACAATAATGCTAGAAAGCATAGAAATGCCGAAAAAAACAACAAATTTGAAAAACACAACAGTATTGAAAAGCATAGAAATGCTGAAAAGAACAGCATCTTTGAAAAACACATTAGTATTGAAAAGCACAATAGCACAGCGATACGTAGAGCGATAGAACGACAATTTTGTTGAAAAAACAAAGTATAGATGATGTTGTTAAATTTTCACATGCCGCATAATCATGGGATATCATGTTAGTTAATGAAATAGTGATAGCATACACATAACGGAAGTCCTCTCCCCCTTCGAAATGAGAGGTCGCCTTCGACCGATTAGACGGGAAATGGTTATTTCGGCGACAGGATAAATAGTACAACCATAAATGGGTCAGAGTATGTAGATGAATGACGGGACAATATGGATAGAATAAAATCATGGGGTATAATGATAATGAATGATAAGAGACAAGCAGCTTTAGTTGATGATAAGTTAAGTGATAGGAAAGGGAACAACAATATGTAAAAAAGACTTTACTTACGATATTCGAATTGTGTATGATATGATTAAGTAAAAACATAAACACATGCATAAAGGTTCAAAGTAGGGAAGTATTTAGAGGAAATAATCTTCTTAAGAAGAAATATAATGGGAAGAGGGTATTATAAGAGTTATTGATTGTGGAAATGGAACTTCAATACCATAAGCAGAGCTTTTGCTGCCCGTAGGCGTCCATAGCCTCGATAGAGTTGTTTTTTAACCTATGTGAGCCAGGATCCTCAATTTATAATTGAAAAAAATTATTGCTATTCTTGCAGAAGAGACCAGTGTGCTGGCATGGTAACCAGATAACCACACTGCCATTCACTAGGAAGTAGCAAAAGTGAGTAGGCCAGCTCGTGATGAGACCCCCTATTTCAAGGATATTTTAGCCATCCGGATCATAACACTGGTGTGGTGGCCATAGTGGGAATGTCAAATTGCTACATCCTTATGAACATGGTAGGTTGGCTCTTAATGGGACCCCCTATCCTCTATCTTTAGATTAGTTGTCATTACATATTTTTATGATAAATAGAGGGAGGCTCAGTACTCCTTAAGAGTAGGGATGGTGTAAGAAGTTGAAACATATCAATAATAAGAAAAGTTATACCCATAATCCCATTGATAATAGACAAAGAGAATTATAACCAGGAAAAATAGAACCAACATGGTAAATATGATCAATCAGTATCATATACAGTAGAAGTTAGTACAGTAAAGTAAAATATAAATAATTGTGTCCCTTTCAATTGTTTTAAGCTTATCATCAATAAGTTGTCTTTGTCAAAGATCATAATGTTAAAAATAGTCACCTGCCCTAATAAAATCCATAAGTCTTTGTCTGCATGAAGGTATTGTACTGTAGGCCAAAAAAGGAATGAGGCTGAAAAGAAATGAACTAGAAGTGTTTGAGAAATATATAACAAGGGTGTTATTCAAAACACACAAAAAATGAAAGAAAAAAGCAAAAGAGAGTGTTGTTCCGAAGAGGGAACAACAAAAATAAAAGTGATGTTCCAAAGAGGGAACAACAAAAACCAAAAAGTGTTGTTCTGAAGAGGGAACAACAAAATCAAAAAGTGTTTTTCCGAAGAGGGAACAAAAAAATCAAAAAGTGTTGTTCTGAAGAGGGAACAACAAAAACCAAAAAGTGTTGTTCTGGAAAGGGAACAAAAAATGAAAACGTGTTGTTCTGAAAAGGGAACAGCAAAATGAAAAAGTGTTGTTTCGAAGAGGGAACAACAAAACGAAAAAGTGTTGTTCCGAAGGTGGAACAGCAAATGAAAAGTGTTGTTCTGAAGAGGGAACATCAAAATGAAAAAGTGTTGTTCCGAAGAGGGAACATCAAACGAAAAGTGTTGTTCCGAAGAGGGAACAAAAAAACAAAAAAGTGTTGTTCGGAAGAGGGAACAACAAACAAAAAGTGATGTTCCGAAGAGGGAAAAGCAAAATGAAAAAGTGTTGTTCTGAAGAGGGAACAAAAAAATGAAAAGTGTTGTTCCGAAGAGGGAACAACAAAACGAAAAGTGTTGTTCCAAAGAGGGAACAACAAAACGAAAAGTGTTGTTACGAAGAGGGAACAACAAAATGAAAAGTGTTGTTCCGAAGAGGGAACAAAAAAACGAAAAGTGTTGTTCCGAAGAGGGAACAACAAAATGAAAAAGTGTTGTTCTGAAGAGGGAACAACAAAACAAAAAGTGTTGTTCCAAAGAGGGAACAACAAAATGAAAAAGTGATGTTCCGAAGATGGAACAACAGAACCAAAAAAGTGATATTCTGAAGAGGGAACAACAAAACAGGAAAAAAAACAAATTAAATCAACAATATTATTTACAAAAGAAAAAAAATGAATTTCTACAAAGATGAAGCTGCGGAAGGTTTATCTTCTGCAGCTAAAACTTGCATGGTGGAGGCTTTGTGTATCTATTGACAAAAATATTCTCTTGTAAGCGGTCTTTGGTAGAGGCACACTCGATGCCCATTTTCTTTAAAGGAACAATAAAACCAATCAATGGTGGTTAACGTAAGAGTGTTATTTTCATATACTTCCTTTATTTCATACGGACCTAACCACCTACTCTGCAATTTTCCAGGAAAGTCTTCAAACCTGGAATCATAGAGAAGTGCCCAGTCGCCCTCATGAAATGTCTTTTTCTTGATCAGAGAATTGTGCCATTTGGCTCTTTATTGTTGAATGAGTGCAGTATGCTACAGAGCCGAAATCTGGATTTCATCTAATTCATTTATTTGTTGTAGTCTATTAATCTGGGCTTTAGTTAAATCCAGTCCCACTTCCTCGGTTTTCCTTAGTGTTTGTATCTCAAACTCTATGGGAAAAATAGGTTCCTTACCAAATACCAGTTGATATGGAGAGTATCCAGTATTATTCCTCCAAGTTGTGCGATATGCCCACAAGGCTTCTGGCAGTTGAGTAGCCCAGTCTCATCTATGCGATGATACTATCTTTGTTAGAATAGCTTCAATTATTTTGTTGGTGCTTTCTACCTACCTATTTGCTTGCGGGTGATATGGAGAGGTAATTTTGTAAGTAACATGATGATTTTTCAGTGTAGCAACAATATTGTGGCCTACAAATTGTGGCCCTCCATCTGTGATTACTTCTCTGGGTAACCTATATCGTACGAAAATTTCGAACAGAAATTTTATCATGGTTTCTTCTGTGGCTCTAGGTAATGCTACCGCTTCCACCCACTTAGTTGCGTATTCTGTTGCAACCAATATATATGATTTTTGGTTGGATGATGGGTTGATTGGCCCAACATAATCTAATGCCCAACACTCAAAAGGTTCTATGACCAGTTGTGGATGCAGGGGCGACCCATCCTTTGACAACTATCGCAGGCCTAGACAAATTTCTTAGCATATTTAAAAATCGTGGGCCAGTAGTATCCCATTTGTAAAATTTTGAGTCCAGTTCTGAAGTCAGAAGAATGTCCACCGCAAGGTCCATCATGGCAGGCTTTTAAGATATCATAAATTTTGTCTTCCCTAATACACTTTCAGATGTGCATATCGGCCCATGTGTGAAAAAGGTATTCTCCAATCCAGGAGAACCGAGTGCTGCGTTGTACTATTGATTTCCTTTCTCTTGGTTTCAGATGTTTAGGAAGTTTTCCCACTGCTAAATAATTCGCCACATCTTCGTACCATGGTGTTTTCATAGTTACAACAAACATGTGTTCATCCGGAAATTGATCCTCTACTGATAGTGTGTTATATGTTCTTGGCACTCAAGAGAGGAAATCTACCACAAGGTTTTCCTTCCCTGGTCAATCCCTTATAGTTACATCAAATTCCTGCAAAAGTAGCAACCAACGTGTCACTCTTCCATTCGTAATGGGTTTATTAGCTAATTATTTAATAGTAGAGTGATCTGTATATAGAATTACAAGGTATCTAGTTATATAGTGTCTGAATTTGTTAATAGCATAAATAACAGCTAAAAACTCCTTCTCTGTTACTGTGTAATTCAATTCAGCAGGGGTTAAGTTCTTGCTAATGTAATATATAGCATAGGGTTTCTTGTCTTATTCTTGGACAAGAAATGCTCCAATGGTTGTGTCTGATGCATCTAATGAAATCTGGAATGGTATATCCCAGTTCGGACCTCGTAATACTGGTGTTGTTGATACTAGTCGTTTTAAATATGTAAAGGCAGTATCACATTTGTCAGTCCATATGAAATCACTCTTTCTTGTTAAGGCATATAATGGTGCAGCAATCTGTGAAAAGTTCTTGATAAATCTATGATAATATCCAGCAAATCCCAAAAAAATACGTACCTCTGTTTGAGTGCAAGGAGTAGCTAGTAAAAGAATTACCTGTATTTTTTCCAGATCTACCTGAATTCCAGCTGCTGAAATGTAATGACCCAAGATCAAGCCTTCTGTCATCATCATATGGTACATTTCGTGACTTAAACATAGGCTGGTAGCAACACACCGTTCCATAACTTTTTCCAATGTTTGTAATGCTTGCTCAAAGTCATCTCCATAAGGTGTGAAATCATCCATGTATACTTCCAATCCTTCATTTATTAAGTCTGCAAAAATACTGAGTATGGCTCTTTGCAATGTGGTAGGTGCATTACACAATCCAAAAGGTAATACTTCGTAGGCGAATGTTCCCCATGGACAGGTAAAGGTGGTCTTATCCTGGTCTTCAGGAGTAATTTGAATTTGGTTGTAGCCACTGAAGCCATCCAAGAAAGAGAAGAATTTCTTCCCTGCCAGTGTATCTAGGACCTGATCAATGATTGGAAGGGTAAACTGGTCTTTTTGCATTGCCTTGTTACGTTATTTATAGTCAACGCATATTCAAGATTTCCCATTCTTTTTGGGAACCACAACTAATGGAGAAACCCATTTACTGTCAGATATAGGATAGATAAAATTCACATCTAACAGTTTTTGAAGCTCTTCTTTAACAATATCTTTTAGATGGGGATTTAATTATGTTGAGGTTGTCGAATGGTTTTTGCATCCTTTTCAGTGTAGATATGATGTATGCATAGTTGAGGGTCAATCCCTTTCATATTTGAGTAATCCCAAGCAAAAGCCCCTTTATTTTTCCTAAGGATTTGAATAAGTTTCTGTTGCTGGTCATTACTTAGATTACTGTTAATTTTCAGGATCTTCCCTGGTTCAATTTCGACAGGTTTGCTACTATAAACAGTGGTTGTTGGTATTGTTTGATCATGGATATCTCTCAGAGGATCTTCTTCAATTTCGTTGTCAAGGACTGCTTTAATCATGTGACATTTCAAACTTAATATTGTGGTAGGATGATTGATAAAAGTATTGATGACATCATCTTCAGTTTGGTTTTTGAATTCAAGGGCATCTACCATAGTCAATGGTGACCAAATATTTTCTGTTAAGTATGTTGCAGGTTGCTTCCTGGTTTTCATGATAGTCAAGCTTGGCTGAGCAGGGGGGTATCAAGCTATATTTTTCACATCATTCCCCCTGGTTATAGTGATACTTCCTATCCAGCAGCTGATATAAGCATCAACAGTCGCTAGCCAAGGCCTTCCTAATATTAAAGGATGTCCATCTAGCTGGTTCCTAGGATTAATAATCAAGAAATCCGTCGGGTATTACCAAGTGTCAACAGATTCCATCACATATTGTAATGTTCCCTCAAGTCTAATGACTGAGTGGTCAGCTAGTTCCAGTAAGGTAGTTTTTGGTTCCAAGGCTGTGATACCAAGAATGTTGCAAGTTGTAGTTGTGAGAATATTAATGGTTGATCCTAAGTTGACTAAAGCATTGGGAAAAGAACGGCCATTTATTTGGACTGTGACAATAGGGTTTCCAGGATCTTCATACTTTACAGGAGTCTCTTTGCCTAGTAATAAATCAGAAAAAGTCCCGACAACATGGACAGTAGGGGTTGTTTTTGTTTTCCTCACAGACTCATTTATACACAACTCTTTGATAGTTTTGGCATATATTTTAATGTATTAGATAGCCTGGAGGAGAGGGAATTTATACAAATATTCTTAAGTTCACCCAGAAGATCAAAGTCAAGAGGTTCAATCGGGCGTGGTATCAAGAATCTTTCTGGGAATGGGGGGGCAGTGGCTATGATTTGTTCAAGATTTTTTTGTCTGACTGTATCTTCCCCTTGTTTTATTTCTTGATCATCTACAGTCAGAGGCTTATTTTTGTGTGGTTCTTCTCATTGCAAATATTTATCCTTATCTAGAGTGATTATGCGTCCAGATCTCAACTTAAGCTCGTTACATTCTTTCAACTCATCTTCAGGGTCCAAACCCTCAATGATTTGTATTGAATGGACTGGTCTGTTATTTGGATTTGGGTTAGGTTGAGGTGGAAGTTGCGGTCGTATATTAGATTGAAGAATCTGCTGCAACGTGTAAGGTGTTGGTGAAGTTGGTTGAGACAGAGGAGTGGTCCCTATAGGCTGGTTCGTAGATCTTTGCCAATTTGTTTGCCAGTTCTGATTTTGTGAGGTGGAAGGGGACCATTCGGAGGGATAAGGGTTGTTTTGCCAAAATGGTGGTGGATAAGGGAAATTTGGCCAATTATTATTTGGATTTGACTGATTGGGCCATGGTGGCATAAAAAATGCTTGAGGTGAAAAAAAAGGTGGTTGATTATGCCATCCTGCCCCTAAATATTGCTAAGAATTATATTGCGAGGAAGGAAAAAATGAAGATGGATTGATAGGCATACTTGTCTAACGTGCTTGCCATTGGTGACGTTGGTTCAACAAATATACTGGTTCCATTTCTTCTTCTACTTCCTTGAAAAATGCTTTTAGTCATGGGAGTGATGGGAAGCTTTCTTTGGTGTGCTCTTTAGTGCATATGGTGCATGTTGGTATCGTATCTAGGGGGCATTCTTTATGATTGTGCTTCTATCTGCAACGAGGGCAGAAAATATCCAAATTTTGTTATGCTATGGCCTTCTTTTGCTTAGCTTGCAGACATCCAATTGTGTTGTCAGGGTCCCCAAGATATCCGTCTTGAAATCCTCCAACAGATTGCCGATTTCACTTCATGTAAATATGTCTCCTCATGCTTTGTTGTCTATGGAGCTTGCATCACGTCTGACTGGTTTCAGCCTTGTACTGCCCTTGGAACACTTAATGCACAAATCTATAATATTGTTATAACTTTCTTGATAAATGTCACCTTTACCCATTATGTTTAATGTCTCTACCCATTGGTATTTCATACCTCTAATCAGTGTTGTTTTAAAAACATTATCAGGAAAATTTGTATAAGGAGACCTTTGCAGATTATATTGGAAACGTTGTACATATTATTCCAGAGTCTCACTAGGCCTGGCTACCATTTCAAAATTTTCATCTTTTAATTCTCTAGTTCGAAAATAATCTTGATATTTTTTAAGGAAAGATGTTTTAATTTGGTCCCAATCATTGATGGTGCATCCATCGAGTCCCATGAACCAACGCAGAGCTGCTCCCTTCAAAGTAGAGGGGAATAGATTTAGCTTCTGGGGGTCGGTGGTGTAATCATAACCCCTGCATAAAACATCAAACTCAAAAATAAATGCATCGAGATCTTTTGAATTTAGACCCTGAAAGGTAGGAATATTCAGTAATGGGATAGCCTTCATGGGAGCATTGACAGCTGTGTCAAAAATAGGGTATTGAAATGTAGAAGTTTGAGATTGCTGGTTATGAGCCATTTGGTCAAAAATATGCCAATATTCTTCAGGGATCTCCGGAGCTGGAGAGTTATTCCTAGGATGTCTATAAGAGGCTGGAAAAGTTTTAACAGCACTACCTTGATCTGGAAGACTAGGTGTCCTCCGTTCAGTCACTACTTCAGGAGATCTAGGTTCTGATAATTTGATTTCGGGGTTGCCTGTTTCTCCTTCTCTTTCACAGAGGTTGCAAGAATTTCCTTCTTGTGAAGGGCAGGTTTTTAAATTCTCAGTATCTTGAAAACTCTGTTCAATCCCTTCAGTTTTACTATGAATCCCAGTGTTATCTACATATGGTGATTTTGCAGCTTGAAGGAAATCAATAGAACGTTTGGCAGCAATAATTCGGGGTCCTACTAAAGACTGAGACTCAACTTTTCTTAAGATTTCGTCGATAAAAATTTATCATCCAAGGGTCACCAGTCCCTTAGGTTTTTCAGGTTTAGAGGGAGGAATTTTGTCTTTTTCAGGCCTTTCTCTCTTATTCATTCATGCAAAAACATAAAAATTCATTCCTACTTTAAATTCTCACGCAATTCTGCTAGAAAGCGGGCGGATGAGCGAGCATTTTACTCGTTCTTTATGCAGGTTCTTACCTTTCGTTTTTAATACCCAATTCTCCCTCAGTAGAAGAAAAACATCAATCAGACATTACTCAGAGTAGCAACACACTCCTCGACAACGGCGCCAAAATGTTGGGTGCTAAAAGTTGTTTTTAAAAGCTCCTAACTGCCTCACATTAATTATCAACCAGGGTAATTCCTTTTATTTCAAGTGTGTACACAGTATGTGCAAGATTATTCATTCAAGGAGTAATGTTAAAGATAATCATTGAATACAGATGCAATCATAAATCTAAAGCTTTGAAGAAAGTAATTCATCTATGAATTATAATCCAAAACTGTGATTCATTCGTTAATTCAAATAATTCAATAAACTAAGAGCACTGAAATATTAACTGAGCTCTTTCAGCTGGATCTAAATTATCGAATGCAAGGAAAGTAATGGAAATAACAGTTTATGCTTTAAGTAATAATAACTAATTCATTTAACAAACAACTCAATAAACTGGAAATGCGCACACAAAGGAATAAATACAGAGATCTAAATTATCAAAGGCAATTCAATGTAAAACAGGCATAATATACTTGCAGTAAATGGAAAGGTATAGCATAAATAATAGTAGCGAAATTCACCAGAGACCGGGCCCTTAGCCGCCATTGAACACTGCTTAGTTTCTCCAGAACAATCGAATGAACAACAACGCAACTATGTATTAATCATCAGAATCATTACAATAAAGTCTGTCTTTCAGAACTATGTTTGTTCATTATCAAATGTTACATAAATGAAAGATACACAACATAATACATGATACAGTCAAAATTACATTCTCCTCTTTCTCTTATATCATCATCTCACTCCCCGTCTTCGTATTCTTCCCATTCTTTTTTAACTAAGGAAAAGGCAAATGTGATCCCTCAAGATTAGGGGATCTTGAGGGATTCACAACAGATTACTATTCCAAACAGTTGGTCATTCTTCTATGATTTTTTTCCTAATTTTGCCGCGCCTTCTATTCCCTCGATTAGATCCTGTTGTTCCTTTTTGGGAACAACTATTGTTTTATCTGATATTTTCATAATAAAAGCAATGGGAATTAGTTTAGACAGTTAAACCATTTCAAGACTATTTCATTCATGTTTTTATCAAAATCCATTCATGATATTATTATATTGTAGCATGAAAATGGATGAAGAAGAGGAAAAGGACAGTATTTGAGAGTAAATACATACCTATTGTAAGGCTCAACAGGAACATATATGAATTTCGGCCTTCCAACTTGGTCCACTAGAGGGGGCACGTGGCAGCTCCTGGATGCACCACATGTCTTCCTTTGGTTGGACTATCCCCACCATAATTTAAAAAAATCAAATTCAACATTAGGAGCACATATAAAAAAATTTCACCTTCCAAACTAGCTGGTGAATCCTGCAGTGACACTTGTCACCATTTCATTGGGAGAAAATCATAAAATATTCCTAGAATATCCCTTTTTTGCTAACTGGGTTACCATGTCACCTTTATTTCATATTCTGCAATTCTTTTATCTCTTTAGGAAAATGAAAAAGAGGCTCTATCTTCCTCATCCAAACTTTGCTTTCAACGAAATGAATTATGTTGGATTCCTGGCAACAAGCTCTTCCCTGTCATTCAATTTCCATTCAATTTTGAGCACTTTCATTTTTGAGATTTTACACTAAGCACCTTATCATTCCTCCCCACTAGAAGCATTTTGGACCCCAAAATCTCTTTGATTACTAATTATGTGGATGGGGGTATCGTCCCCTCATCCTTCCAGTCTTAATCCACTGAAATTTTCTTGTTTTTATCAACTGGATCTTTTCACAAAAACTAAGCCTTTTCCTTGACTCTTGCGACCCTCTCTTGCTATTGAAGACACTTTCATGCTGCAATTTCCTTGAATTTTCAGAGCAACAATATGTTCTTGTATAAACCAACTTGTTCCTCCCTCAATCATCAATCAAAGGAAACTTAAAAATTGTCTCACCTTGAACATTGTCGTCATGGTGATTCTTAACTAATCTTGCTTTGTACTTACATCGTCTCTTGACCAAGTATCTTTTCCATCGCCATGTACCCTTTGGAAGCCAAAAACAAGAACTTGTGGAACCCATGCCTTCTTTGTCAAATTTCTTTGTCACTCTCTCTTTGACCTTTGCACTCTCTTGCACCAGACTCTTGTTTCCAACATCGCTCAACACTGATGTTGACTGCTGTAAATCTATCACATCTTGTTCACCTCCTTTTAAAGACAACATGTTAGAGTCTTGAAACATATCATTATAAGCATAAGCAACCTCAATGAAATAAACTTGTTCCTTTTATGCATCTTTTTGAAAGGCCTCATTCAAAACATCTCTATTTTGATCATTAACAATGTCAAATTCTGACTGGCATTCATTATACTCGTCATTTCTCCTGCATGTATAAGAGAAAAACTTGTCTGATACTTATGCGCTCTAACTATGTACTCAATTCAATCTTTAAACAAGTGATACATATTCTCGTGGCAATGAAGTACTGCTTTCCTATCATAAAGATAAGGACTTCCCAAAACAATACCTGGTATATCAAGCAACACCACATCAAGTTCAACTTCATTAAGAAAGTTTGAATTTATGGTGAATCTTAGTATGCACTTCCTTGTTACCTACAAGTTTTCATTATTGCATATCCACCCTAAATGATAAGTTCTTGTATGTCTAATAGTTTCAAGGTTTAGCTTCTTAACCAAGTCTTTAGAAGTCAAATTAGCTTGAGACCCACTATCAAAATGTGTGTCTATCTTAGCATGTTTAGAAACGAATATAATATGGAAAATTTCAATTATTGTTTATTCATATTTAGTTACATTGGAACAACTTGAAGAAATAATGCTTGCTATGTTCTTACCTTTCGAACCCATGTTTGTAATATTTTTTTCATCTCCTAAATCTGAACCTAATTCATGTTCAATTATTGCAGCAATTTTCCCCTTTTCTTTGTCTTTCAGTTTTTTTTGCTTCAAATCTGGATGAAGTTGCCAACAATGGTCTTCATGTAATATTCCAAATTTGGAACAGCTAGCAAGGGATGACTGGAAAACGTATTTTCCAATAATGGTTGCTAGAGGAATTGAAACCAAGACCTGAATCCCTTAGAAAAAAGTGTCTAAGTGCTGAATCCAAGAGGAGGCTCCAAAGAAATCCTTCTAAGGTGGTTAAACAGATCTCCCACACTTAGATGTCCTCAGAAAGTGCCCGGTGAGGGGACTGCAACAATACTTGAGCAAGGATTGAATACACAACGTTATTTTAATGAGCCATGACACATGAATATGCAAATAGCTGATCAATGTATAATATAGCAGCAAGAGAGTACAATGCTTTGAGGAATCACTCACTCAAGCTAGGCACTGAAAGCCTCAATAAGACATGTACATGGAAATGAAGAAACACTGTTGTATATGTGAAACACTTGGCTATGACAGCGCAGTATATTATGGATAACTGCTGCAAAATGATGTCAATACATGAATATGACAATATATGGCTCAAATACAATAGGGGAGCAAAGCTCTAACCCTTAGAAACAATAATACATCAATCCTCCAAAGGATTGGCTGAAATATACAAAATGGAAAAAATGTTGGAGTTGCTGGGCAGCAGTTGCAACTCAAATCTAGAACTCAATAGAGAAGGTTGAAGATGATAAGCAATCTTAAGTAGAACTCCTTCAACAGATCTCCAAAGTGGAAGGCTGGTCCTTACACTTGAGATCTCACCCTCCAATCAACACTGCAATCACTCACTGCAAGTGCTCCATGAAAATAACGCAGTCTAAGAGGGTAACTGTGTTGTAGGTGGAATAGAATGATTTGGCCAAGTGCCATGATCTGAAATAACCCATAAAAGCTTCCAAACTGATCCTCCAAGGGAAATAAAGACTCTCCCTCTGAAAAACAAGCAATGGAAGAGGTGTTGTGACTTCTCACTGCAACACCCTGCAACACAGAATTATGTTGTTGCAGCAATAACACTGTCCTGGAGGAGGATGCTTAGCCTCAAGCCTAGATGTGAGAAAAATTAGCACAACTCCTTAAATATTCTCCTCAAGATAGGAGAAGGAATCCTAAACTGGAATTCCCTGGCAATTCTTGCTAAACAGAAAAATAATGCACAATGTCTGCATAGACAATAAAATCAATAATCATAAGCATGAATAACATTGGCTACCTTGCCCTCCTTTTAAACACATGAGAACTCCCTCTCCATGGGCCCCACTCTATTAGGGTTTCCTCCTTCAATTAATATTCTCTCCTCTATCTTTGCATTGTCCCATAGATGCTTTCCACCTCATGCCTTTGCGCTGTTTAACTTGGTCAAACTTAACCGAGCCTCTTTGCAAAATGTCCCCTTTCACACATGAGGGTGTTAAATCTAGTTCCAAGGCTGATCCCCTTTTAGAATAGAGGGATTTTATCCATTTTTTTATTATGAATGGGCCTTCTCACCCAAGTATTCATCTCCCAAGTGAATTTAGAAAAATCTAATATTCTAATTTTTTGAAGGAAAAATTTGGAATATTACAGTCCTCCCCTCCCAAATGTTGCTTCTCCTCAAGAAACTGCAAGGATAGAACTGGAAAGTATCCACTCAAGGTATGGAGTTAGAAATGTGATGAGGAACATCTTCCCCATGTGGATCCTCCATCCCCAAGCAATCATCCAGACAAAATGAGTCACCTCCCATCATGGTAACTCCTGAAAATCTCCTTCCACCTCAAGCTCCGAAAATGAAGGTGGGCTGAAAATATTAACATGGTAAGCATCATAGCCTACCCCAAGCTATCCTCCTCTCCACTTATGATAAGTGTAGAGTGTGTGTTGATCTTGGGTTGCAAAATTATTGCCCTCAAATGGAAAAGTGAAGAACAATCCTTCAAAGAGTTCTCCTCCAACAATGAAGAACAAGCTGGCCCAAAATGTTTCATCCATGATGAAGAGGACAAGATCATCATAGAGTATCCACATGAGAATTTTGTTGCAATTTTTACATGATAATGCATGGTACAAACAATAGCTCAGAAGGATACAGTGCAGTATCATCCACTGCAACATCAGAAAGTAGCATGGCAAGTGATATACAAAATCCATCACATCTACTAATAAATAGTAAATGGATGAATGTGTCAACAATACATGATCAAGAACTTGCCCAAGGTTATACAATTGATGACTATAAATTCCATGGCTCACCTCAAAAGAAAACAAATATGTAGCTGTGGTGGCCATATCTCCTCCCATGCTCCCATTAGAACATGTAGTGCAAAAAGTATGGGAATTTTCTTCTCTCAAGGACACATCCAACTCATGTGTCAATCTCCCAATCATGCTCTCAACAAGAATAGAAACAATATCAGAAAATGTAGACGTGATCATTAAAATAATGAAGGAATATTGATGGCTTCATGTGGTGCTTGAAAATACCAACAATCTCCTTGGTGTGTACAATGCAGTTTTACAAGTTGCTGCTTGAGAAAAGTACAAGGAAAAATGTTTCTTTTTACATGGTTGATCATGCATGTCCTCATATGGTACATGTTAGAGTGTGACAACTGAACATACATGTGATGATAAAACATTTTCCCAAGGCCACTTAAGAGATGGCTGCCCCCATCATATATATTGGCCCAACAATGACCATGGATCAATGTGACAAGCTTGCCCCCTTGTGAAGCAATGCACTGCATGGTAATGGTAAGAGTATGCAAATCAATGAATGCAAAAACAAACTTCTTACCATATGTCAGAAGTAAGATGGTACATGGATCCATGAATGAGTCCTTCATAGTGCTTTGGCATGCTATGAAGAAGAGTGTACCATGTGCCGCAAGAAGATAATCCTTCTCATGCTTGGAAATCCAAGTCAAGAAGAATATGTCATAGTGATATATGTCTCTATCCACTACTCTATCATCATCACCTTCTCGTTGTTCACCAAGTGCATCCAATGTGAAGTGATCTTGGGGACATTCCTCATCAACCACATCCACTCAATCACTTGTGGATGCTTTCTCCTTCTCTTCATCTTGGTACTCCTCCCATGAGGGCTACCATCCTCCCAAACCAATTCTCTGTCTTTTCACTTCATGGGATTTTGAAATGAAATCTTCTCAAGGATCAATGAGACCCTATAAGGACCCAAATTGGTGGTAGGAAAAAACCTCCCATCATGATGTGTATGGCTCAAGGAATGTCCAACACAAGCATGAGAGATGTTATCCATCCTAAGATTCCATCCATCTTCTATCTGCTCCTGTGAGAAAGGAAGAAAATATTTGCACTCCATGGTGTGTTGAAGTGCACCTCTAATGAGATCTCTCCTTGAGACCTCCCTCTCAAAAATAATCTTCCAAAACCAATGAGTTCTTAGATCTGCTGAAAGTAGAAGTTCCTCTTTGAGCTGAGAGGAGGTCATTGAGAAAGTGTCATCTTGAAAGGAGAAAGGGTTTCTCACTCCAAGATGTCTATTATCTTCCTTCAAGTCTTCAAACCCCAACCTCAAATGTGATGTACAATCCATCAATGGCTCATGAGAATGATGGTTTGCTTCCTCCTTGAATGTTTCCATGTTGCACAGCGCAGTGCAACTAAGCTGCTCTATGGTAGCAGTTTGAATTGACCCTTGGTCATGTAAAAGTAAATCTCCACATAAATCAAAAGAATTTGCTGCAACAATAGAATGTGGAAATGTTTTCATACCTTGATAATGTTTGGGAACTTCTTATAGGGCTTCAAGAGTTCCTTCCTCCCAAGTGTTGGTTGCCCCAACTGTTGATGCATGTGGCTGCTCCTCCATGAGTGTGACAGCGTTAGGAAAAAGCTCCTCAAGTAGTGTGAGCTTTTCCTCCTTGATATTGCAGAACCCTTGGAAGTTCAAGTTATCTTTGAACTCCTTGGATTGATCTTCATACTCCTCCAAATACTCTCTAACAGTCTCCTTTTTGGGCATACCTCCTTTCTTCCTCTTCATGAAGAAATCACAGACAGAATGCTGAATCTTTGGAGATATGGTTGAGTGCACATATCCATGAGATGAGGATTCATAATTTTCCTCATGTATAAATCTTGTAGATCTGATCAGAAGATCTTCCTGCTCTTGAAACTTCCTAGGAGTTTCACTGCTTCTTCTCTCTTCTTCTTGTACAACCTCCTTGGAGAGGTTCTTACTGGATCTAAAAATTGATGAGAGTAAACTCATCTTCTTCATCATTCTAACCTTTCTCCTTTCTCTACAACACTTTGGCTTGAAGCTGCAAGCTGAGCCAAATATCTTGCTCCGATACCACTGTAATATTCCAAATTTGGAGCAGCTAGCAAGGCATGATTGGAAAACGCATTTTCCACTAATGGATGCTTCAGGAATTGAAACCAAGACTTGGATCCCTTAGAGAAAAGTGTCTAAGTGCTGAATCTGAGAGGATGCTCCAAATAAATCCTTCTAAGGTGGTTAAACAGATCTCCCACACTTAGATGTCCTCAAAAAGTGCCTGGTGAGGGGATTGCAACAATACTTGAGCAAGGTTTGAATACACAGTGTTATTTTAATGAGCCATGACACATGAAGATGCAAATAGCTGATCAATGTATAATATAGCAGCAAGAGAGTACAATTATTTGAGGAATCACTCACTCAAGCTAGGCAATGAAAGCCTCAATAAGACATGTACATGGAAATGAAGAAATACTGCTGCATATGTGAAACATTTGGCTATGACAGCGCAGTCTATTATGGATAACTGCTGCAAAATGATGTCAATACATGAATATGACAATATATGGATCAAATACAATAGGGGAGAAAATCTCTAACCCTTAGAAACAATAATACATCCATCCTCTAAAGGATTAATGTCTGAAATATACAAAATGGCAAAAATGCCAAAGTTACTAGGCAGCAGCTGCAACTCAAATCTGGAACTCAATAGAGAAGGCTGAAGATGATAAGAAATCTAAAGTAGACCTCATCCAATGTATCTCCAAAGTGGAATTTTGGTCCTTACACTTGAGATCTCACCCTCCAATCAACACTGCAATCCCTCACTACAAGTGCTCCATGAAAATAATGCAGTCTAAGAGGGTAACTACGCTGTAGGTGGAATAGAATGATTTGGCCAAGTGCCAAGATCTGCAATAAGCTCTGAAAGCTTCCAAATTAATCCTCCAACGAAAAGAAAGACTCTCCCTCTAAAAAACAAGCAATGGAATAGGTGTTGTGACTTCTCACTGCAACAACCTACAAAATAGAATTATGTTGTTGCAGCAATAACGTTGTCCTGGAGGAGGATGTTTGGCCTCAAGCCTAGATGTGAGACAAATCAATACAACTCCTTCAAGAGGCTCCTAAATATAGGAGAAGGAATCCTAAACAGGAATTCCCCGGCAATTCTTGCTAAACAGCAAAAGAATGCACAATGTTTTCATAGACAATGAAATCAATAATCATAAGCATGAATAACAATGGCTTCCTTGCCCTCCTTTTAAACACATGAGATCTCCCTCTCCATGGGCCCCACTCTATTAGGGTTTCCTCCTTCAAGGAATATTCCCTCCTCTATCTCTGCGCTGTCCCATAGATGCTTTCCACCTCATGCCTCTGCGCTATTTGACTTGGTCAAACTTAACCAAGCCTCTTTTCAAAATGTCTCCTTTCACACATGAGGGTGTGAAATCTAGTTCCAAGGTTGATCCCCTTTCAGACTAGAGGGATTTTACCCATGTTTTTATTATGAATGGGCCTTCTCACCCAATTATTCATCTCCCAAGTAAATTTAGTAAAATATAATATTCCAATTTTTTGAAGGAAAAATTTGGAATATTACACTTCATCATGCCCATTATTAGAACAATGTTTACATATTAGTTTCTATTTCTCTCTTTTGATAGACGTGTTTCTCTTTCCTCTTCCATAAAACTTGTCGTTTCCGTAACCCTCACCATCACTTTTCTCATATATATTTTGTTTCCCTCTTGCTTCTAAATGTGTGGCTTGAACACAAACCTCATCTTTTTTTGTGGGATTGAACATGAGAATAGTGTTCCTAAGGTAACTTTGCAAACCCCCTTTATAATTTAACAAAGTTTATAGAGAATACAAATTAATACCCAAAATAAGAGTTCTTCTCCTAAATTCATGAGTATAATATTGCACACTTTTCCCTTTCAATTGTCTAGATTTATTACATTCCATAATGGCCATTTGCATGTAAGCTAGAGGATAAAATTTCCTTTTAATGGATGCAATAAAGCTTGACCAAGACATAGTGATCTTATCGTAGTTTTTAATCTCTTCTCAATTCCTTGCTTCCCACCATACAAGTGTTGATCCTCCAATCCTCAAAGAAGCCAATTGAATCTTTATGTCATCTTAATGAAGGTTTTGAATTCTGTAATATACCTCCAATTGATGAATCTAGTTACCCAGCCTCTCTGCATTTACCTTGCCATTATACATTGGAAGCTCAAATTTTACATCAAATTTGAGTAAGGGAGTTTTTCCTTTTGTGGTTTTTGAATGACTATGGGTAGATTTGTGGTGGAAGTGGAAGTGGAAGATGGTACTAATGGATATGATGAGGATGATGATGAAGATGGTGGAGATGGAGGAGGTTTTCCTCCACTACCCTTTGAATCCATCTCTTCATCCTTCTTGTCTGAGGTTCCCTCTCCATGTGCAGACTTAGAATTCTCTCCAACCATCCTAGTATCCCTCTCTTAAAAGAGGATCCTAGCCCTTTCAACCAGTTCATAGAAAGCCTTATTGTATGCTTATCTTCTGAAATACCTTTAGTCTCTCCAAAACCTAACATGATGGCTATGGATTCAAGCTCATCTTTTGCTGCAACTTTTACCTCTCCAATCTCAGCTTCTGGTGCAACTTGTACCTCCTCAATCTCAATTTCTGGAGATAAAACTTGAGGTTCTTCAAGTGCAGCTCTGAGTGAAACTTTGGGTGGATATGGTGCCCTTGTGGCTCTCCTTCTTCTGGTCCTAGTCTTAGGACTTACAGCCAATAATTTCCCTTCTCCTCTCTATAATTTCAATCTTGTAACCATCACAAATTTACAACCATTAAAATCCTACTTGCACAAAAATCAAGCAAATCAAGCAAACAACCTTTCAAACCTTTTCTCTGATACCACCTTGATATGAATCTCAATGTTAGTTTTTTTTTGCTTATTTAATCTTTAGATTTATAAATAATTTTTTGATCACTTGCTTTATGTGCATAGGTTTCCTTGGTGTCTGTGATTGTTAAAACAGTAAAATTATCAAATTTTTTTATGTTAAATTCAAGAGAATAACACAATAAAAACAAATGTTGAACAACAAAAATAACATGTACAACAAACTATCACAATGATCCATTAACACAATGTTTTTATGAAGGAGTTCGCTCCTCTTGGGCTACATCTCCTTAGTCTAGCTTCCATGGCTTGGGCTTCTGTATTAGATCAAATTTGAAAAAAGTGATGATTACATTCACCTAATAATCCTAAAACATACTTCAATATTTCCATTATGTCCAAATTATTCTGAAATGAGTCCCCATTTCTCCCAATTTGGTCGAATTTTGCAAAAGATATGGCCAAAACAATTTTTCCTAGGAATTATCCACTAAATTTGGAGATGACTCCAATTAAGGCCGCCAAAATTGGTTGTTCCGCCGAATTCTCCGCCATATTAAACTCAGATTTTTATTAAATTAAGAGCAATTTAAATGGGGATAAGTTCAGATTAGCGCTATAACCGCATTTTAATATAATCTTGTAATAAAACGAGGATTACTATATTTAACATGTGTTAAGGTGCTTAAGCCTGTATTTAAACTTAATCTGGGCATTAAAAAACTCTACCCTGCCTTTTGGTTACATCGTATGGGCATGTGGGGAGGGGGTTGGCGCCCTCCATACCCCCACTGGATAAACCATAACAATTCAAATATAAACTACAACCATTTCAATTAAGGTCTTCTGCAATGGTATGTTGGTAAGTCGATCCGCTCGCTTGGGGGAGGTCATGGGGTCGAGCCCTATCCTCCACCCTTCCACCGTTTTATAATTTTGCATACCACACTATACATGCATATCCATTTATCGTAGGTTTAAAATTTATGAATATGAAATATTAATCTGCCCATTGAACATTAGAGTTCCTCCACTTTGGACTTTGGATATATGAAATTTCGACCAAGGATAAATTACTCCATAATTTGGAAATTCGACCATAGTTGGACTTTGGAACATATATGAATTTCAGCCTTCCACCTTGGTCCACCAGAGGGGGTACGTGGCGGCCCCTTGCTGCACCATGTGTCTGCCTCTGGTTGGATTGTCCCCACCATAACAAAAAAAAATCAAATTCGACCTTAGGAGCACATATAAAAAAATTTCACCTTCCAAACTAGCTAGTGAATCCTGCAGTGACACTTGTCACAATGTCATTGGGCGAAAATGATAGAATATTCCCAGAATATCCCTTTTATGCTGACTGGGCTGCCATGTTAACATTCTATCATGTTCATTTTTTTTAGATGTTTAGGATGTAGAAATTTGAATAAATGATATATTATTCACCGAGATTCTCCTGATCACACACTATTTTATCTTCATGCACAATACAGAATCTCTTCTACCATTGATCATTACATGCGGAAATAAAATCAATTGCATGCACACATTAAAACCATAAAAATTCACACATATGAACACGGTATGTAATGGGAAAGCTTAAAGCTGAAAACCCCCAACTATCTGTATATTATATATGTCATAGAGATCATGTAACAATCATCATACAAAGCTCCTCACAAGCTCTCAGTATAATCTCCACTTGCTACACACTAATCAGGCTCGATCTTGCAAATCCCATGCACCGATCTTTGCCAGCCTTTAGCCTGCCTCTACTGCACAATCCCTACTGAAGAATGCCTCTTGATGAGAATGAATTACCTGAGCCTTGCTCACGCAGTATTTATAGGAATCTCTACTAAGTGTTGGATGCAAACCATGCATCACTTATAGTCACAACTGATAGTCACAGTTGCCCTTTCAC
Source organism: Pinus albicaulis (assembly GCA_034641835.2). Lineage (NCBI taxonomy): Eukaryota > Viridiplantae > Streptophyta > Pinopsida > Pinales > Pinaceae > Pinus > Pinus albicaulis. The sequence goes on along the minus strand of CM076583.1, from coordinate 935,547,915 downwards.
CTATCTCTGCACCGGTCTCCACTGAAACTGTCCATGCCCTGAAGTTAACTGATGTATTCTTTAGTTGATTAATGAGTTTATAATTAGTGAATTAATTAATAATTAATTCACAACACTTTCACTAATTGTATCAATCAGTTAAACTAGATACAAATAGCTCAACTATGTTTAGATTAGTTAAACTGAACACAACTCCATTAACTTCCTCAATCAACTCCACCAAACTCTGTCACATGAGTTCTAACTGAAGTATCCATGCAATAGCTCCACTTAACCCTTAGGAATAGCGTAATTCCTACTGTCAGCTCCTGTACCACATCTGTGCACTTAACTGAAGTGCTCCAAGAGAATAAGATATTGTTTAGAGTCCAAATATTATTAAGAGCTAATAATATTCGACATATCTATTTTTATATTGGAAATCTAAAAATAGATTCTGCCCAATATGTCTAAAAATAGAAGTCCATCTATTTTTCCAACTTGACCAACCATCCACAAATAGCATCATGCAACTTATAGGACATGATCCATATGTCTAAAAATAGACTTTGTGACAAAAATCACCTGTGTGGCCCCCCGCCTAGTTTTGGTGATCACTTTCCAACTAGGATCAGGAAAGATGTTTCAGGATGCCACCTTCATTGTTTCTTGTTGCAATCTTCAACATAGGAAAACAAACAACAGGATATATCTTCCTCATCCGGACTCTGTTTTTGACAAAACGAATTGCGCCAGATTCCTAAGTGTTAGCCCCCCTATAAATTTTTGACAAGCAAACAGGGGGCTAAAATGTTTTTGAGCCTTCAAGGAATGCATTTCCTCTGAAAAAACATCATCCTTGAAGTCTCCTGTGCCCTTCCCTTTGATAAATTCCCTCTTCTGATTCCCATTATAAAGCCTCTCTGATTGCAAAAAATTGCGCTCCCAAAGGCCTACATTTATCCTTTGTATCCCTGCAAAATGTCCCTTTTTCAACCCTTTTTCCCCTTTGTTAAATTCCCCCATCTTACCTCCTAAAATATCCCCAAATACCCCTTAAAACTTCTAAGTCACTTTCTTTCCCCTCTCCAAACCTTTAAAAAACCTTATTGCCTCTACCGTTACAAAATTTCCGATGCGATGGTGAGCTTGTCTGTCAGCCCTTGAAATAATCTCAGTCGTCAATCTGTGTAAGATCTAACTGTCAGCGTTATTTCGCAATGTGCCCGTCGCTCCCCCGTTCGCCCCTCCGATCGCACCTCAACCGTCCATTCAATCCGCAGATCAACGGTCCATATTTCATCCGCCCGGTGGTCCTCGCAGTCGCGCCCGTTCAAAAACCGCTGGTTTCTATCACACCGCCTTTCAGAGGTGGGCGGTATTTTTATTTTCAGAGCGATTCCACTCACCGCCCGACACGTGGCTCCGACACTATTCAAAAACCGCCCCCCATCGAGCGTTAACGTTCGGCATTTGACCCGGCACGATATCCATATAAACCATCCGATCTGGGGCTCTTCATCCGACGGTCATCGCTCCATGAAGTTGCACGGGGGATAACCCAAGGCATCCGTACCCCTGGCCCACTGTCCATCGCCCTCCAATGTGTTTTCCACCGTCGATCTCCGTCGGAGATCGAACGGCCCAGATTAAATGCATACCCGCCAATTAACCTCGTACCGCCATGTCACCCATTCCACGTGTGTTCGTCGCTTTTTCATCCATCCCCCTTTATAATTCATTCAAGGGTCACATTTTAATGTTTTATGTTAAACTTTTCCACCTCGCCGGCCTCCAGAGCATATCCCACTGATCCACCGTGTTCTTCCACGAAATCCTCTGGATTCATCATGCCACATCTCCATTCTTTGCAGTCATCCATGCCACCCTCCCCATGCTTGTTTTTCTTAACGTTTTTTCATGTTTTGTAGGGTTACAGGCGGCGAAAAACCGCCATGATTCATACTCACTATTGTGGTGGTACAGTGCGCAGAAGAAGATGAATTTAGAGCCTGATATTACAGGGAAATGTCCGGAAAGGTGTCTGCAACATAAATTTCATCGAAGGACAGAATTCAAGCTCTGCAAAACCTCTCCGACGCCATTAAAGCATAGATTTCGCAGTCAGAGGAAATCAATAAAGCGGCAAAGAGTATTAGTGGAAAAATAGAGCATTTAAGGCCTGTAATTGCAAATTATAAGCCTTAATCCAATTATTCAAAGGAAAGGTACCAAAATCAAAGACCCTGTGGATCGCTCAGAAGGTCCAATGCACAAAAAACCATACTATCAGGGTTTCCATATCAGTAGAACATTCTTCCATAAAAGGAAAAGGTACCCATACCGTCTGCATTCTATACCGTGTTCTAGGGAGATTTTTCAACCCTGACAGCAGTCCTATGCTACCAGTGCATTAGTTATACAGTATGGCAGACCCTAGCATCATTGTTCTGCATTTTGTTTAGTACACCAGAGACATACTTGGAGTAAATGGAGATCTGACGAAGACCACTCCATCATCCAACGAGTACCAGAGATAAATGTCTAGAATTTAAATTGTATGGAGCCTCAGCCCTCCTGCTACTTCAATATTTAATGCTGCATTTAATTTTACATCTACTCCTGCTGTTCTTTTCTCCTATAAGAATCCTGAAGAACGTATTGTAAAGGGTTGTTGTTAGGTTGTTGCTGTTGTAGTTAGAGGGATTCAGTTTTGACTGTTAGAACAGTTTGGGAGAAAGTAGCAGAGTAGTTTGTTATGTATTAGGTTGGGAGGAAAAATTCTGGACTGTAACAGCCATTGAACTCAGTGTATGTGACTGGTGTTGCATCAATTAATCAATCACATTTCTTTGGATCCTAGTCTATTACTATGGGTGATGCTTTCTCTAACACTGTTTATTACATTTTCATACTGTTTCATTTTCTACTGGCTCGCATCAGAATATTGGCATAGGATTTACCCTTGTTAGGGACCCTATGTTTCTACTCTCCTTGCCTTTAATGTTTTCTACTGCTTAGTTGTTCTTGTTGGGTTTAAGCTGGAAGATTTGGGAACACTGGAAACTAGAGTTAGCCCTGTTCACTAGGATCCTTGTGCAACCAGCTGGCCTTTCTGAGATCTCTTGCTAGTGTCAAAGAATTGAAGGTTCAAAGTTCTTCTCTGATCTACAGACCCTTGATCTGTCAAATTTATCTATGTTTTTCCCTTGGATCATGCTAGAGCTGACCTGGAGTTAAATGACCTCTGGTCCGATATACAAGCTGCCCCTTTGTCCCTTCATTGAAAGTTGCCTTTGAGTATGTCCAAGCAGTTTTGGAGTTAAATGACCTCTGACCTGATCTATAGACAGAAATTGGGTTACTTTCCTTCTTTCACTTTCAATCCTTAATGTTACATCCCACCATCTATCTAAAATATCCTTTAGTGTAGATGACTTGCCCTCTGAAAGCTCTGGCTAGTTGTTGCATGTAATTACCTTTCATGACTCCATAGCCCAATGGATGGCACATTCTTAACCTATCCTCTTTGCTAAAACATCCTGTTGCTCTGTTCCTTTCCTTCCATTACTTTCTCAGTCTACGATCTCATGACCAACCTAGCAACCAAGCAACCAAATGATTTTAAAACCCCATTTGTGCTTCATACCTAGCCTAATACCTCATTTTGAGCTTCAAAGATATATCATTCTTTGTTTTATTGGAGAGATCCCTCTCCAGGTCCAGGAGGGCTAGATCCTAGGGCCCCAAAGTGGTTCTGATGTTGTCTCATCTTTTGGTCTTGCCAATCTAGCCAAAACATGGGAACCCCAACATAATGGCGACTCCGCTAGGGAATTGAGTGCATTTATCTTACATACTCTTAGGCACTCAAAAGACCCAGAATCTCTGGTTAGATTGGTATCTCATTGCTGATGGTGGACAACAGCCTGCTCCAAACAATCAAATTCATCCACCTGGCGACTCCACACTCCATAACTCCCAAAAGACAAAATGACTCCACTGGTAGAAGACTCTGAACTGGTTGACCAGATACAGTGACCTCTTTCTGATTTACAAACATGCTTCCACACATACAGAGAAGATATGCCCCAATGAGTAGGGAGCATATCCCGGGATTCCCACACAAAATGCCTGAAGTGGACTGGTTAAAAAACCTACCTATCTTTCAGGGTGAAAAAGCTGATGACCCCTTGCTACATCTCATCAAGTTTCATATACATGTGTGGAAATTTAAAGTTGAATGGCATGAAGACTGCCTAATGAAAATGTTCATGGCAACATTCGAAGGAAAAGCTAGGGTCTGGTATGAATGGTTAGAACCTCGAAGTTTTGTTTTATTTAAGGGACATGCACCAAGTATTTTACAAGAATTATAAAGGTAACTCTCCATCCTTATCATGGGATTGTTGTGATCAATCTCAGAATATCATACAGTACCTATTAGATATTGATAAGGATTTGGTTAATATGCATCCTGAAGAACTATTAACAGCCATTCAAGAATTTCATATGCATCCTAGCTATCACAAGAACATGGATTAATCGGCTGAGGAAGAAAAAAGTCAAGAGACCGTAGACATTCCTCAAGATATTATTGAAAACTCAGATGTTGATCTACCATCCCTTGCAGTTGAGGCTTCAAATGACATTCTGCCTCAAATCCAGTCTTCAAAGGAAACAGAGAGCTGCTGCACTTCTGCACAAAGGAACACAAGACCATCTTCCCCTTTGACAGAAGAAGACATAGATCAGATCATCAATGGACAGCTAGCCTCTGAATTTTTTTATAGATCAGGAATTTTTGTCCATTCATTTGATGAGATTTGTTGTACAGAGTTGGAAAGCTCACATGTAAATCAGAGTGAAGAAAAATCTGTTGATAATCCAGTATGTCCAGTTGGCAGCATTACTTATATTCATGATTTTCCTATTTTTGATCTATCTAATGATGATGTTATCCAAACAGAAGATGATCTTGCAGGGTCATCATTAGTAGATTCATGGGAGGAAAATCAGTTCCCTTTACTTCCAGAGAGTAATGAGCCAATCCAGGCTATTTATGATACTGATGAAGAAAGATTTAAGAGTGCAGAAGAGGGTGAAGGATCTCTATATCTTTGCTTCACTCCATTACAGCTCATCAGTAATGGTTTTCACATGATTGGAGGTTAGCGGCCTTTCATATCAAAGGATGAGGAGGTAAGAAAAGCAGAAATTCCTGAGCAGACTGAAAGCAATGAGTTTTCTCTTCAAGGAGAGGAAGCAAAGGAACATACCCCTGCTCAATAATACATGGATCTCTTCACAGAGCTCAGCACCTCAGAGCAGAATATATCAGAGCTCCAAGAGGACAGCACTGCCATATATGATGAGTCCTCCAGTTCAGAAAAGGAAGAAGATGAGGGAGATTCTCTTTCTCAAGAGAGTCTTGTTCTTGATCCAGTGGAAGAAGAGGAAATCCTAGTTGAAGCCTGCCTGCCAGATATTCATAACCAGGTATCATTTCATGATCCTTATGTACATTTCCTGCACACATTTGAAGAAGGATCAAGGGTATTTTTTAGCAGCATATTGCAAACAGAAAGAAAATTTTTAAAAGCTACTATTATGAACAAAAAGAGTGGGAGCTGCCCTGCCTATCCAGCCTGCTCAAGGAGTTGAGCAAGAGAGACCAATCATGGGATCATTTGATGGACTGGTTGCATTGGAAGACAATGTTTGTAAGCTAGACTTGTAAATATTCTAGTTAGAGTAGGGTAGGTAGGAAAAGCTCAATAAAGCTCAGCCTGTGAGCATGTAGTTAGTTGTTTTAATTTAAATCCGGCAAATTGACAGTCTAATCAGCAGTTGTTTTCCATGTTTTAAATTTCTGTTGTAGAATGTAGAGAAGAAATCTGCTGGACAGTCTAATCCCATCATATATTAGATTAGGTAGAGAAACATATGAGACCAACAGTCTAATCTGGTCTCATGGAGTGATAAAGATAGATTTAGAATAGGTTTATTTTCTGTTTATAAAAATAAATGATGTAAAGGGTCTGCTAGTCTAAATGCACCCTAGAAGAAGAAAAATGCTAGGATTGTAGGATGGGTAGGTATATTGTTTGGGAATGTTTCTGCTGATCGATCATATTTGTGGCAGCTGAAAATCAAGGAAGAAAGATGGCTCAAGGTACCAGGCATCTGGCCTACTCCAAAGATCTATTCTCTGAATTCTTGACTCCTTCAAGAAGAAGCCATCCCCATGTGGAGCCACTGTTAGCCCCCCTATAAATTTTTGACAAGCAAACAAGGGGCTAAAATGTTTCTGAGCCTTCAAGGAATGCATTTCCTCTGAAAAAACATCATCCTTGAAGTCTCCTGTGCCCTTCCATTTGATAAATTCCCTCTGCTGATTCCCATTATAAAGCCTCTCTGATTGCAAAAAATTGTGCTCCCAAAGGCCTACATTTATCCCTTGTATCCCTGCAAAATGTCCCTTTTTCAACCCTTTTTCCCCTTTGTTAAAGTCCCCCATTTTACCTCCTAAACTATCCCCAAATCCCCCTTAAACCTTATAAGTCACTTTCTTTCCCCTCTCCAAACCTTTAAAAAACCTTATTGCCTCTACTGTTACCCTTCCCTAGCCTTGAATCTCACTAAAAATGGGCCAAAAAACCATGTTTTCCATACATGCAGGCCTAGCCCCCTTCGGCCAGCCCCCTAAAACCCTTCCCCTCCATGCACCCGAGCGCTAAGACCAAGTGCTAGTCATAAAGTGCTTATCGCAATCGGGAGTTTCACATGCGCCCTTATCCTTTGTAAATACAAAAGTTCCGATGCAATGGTGAACTTGTCTGTCGGCCCTTGAAATAATCTCAGCCGTCGATCTGTGTAAGATCTGATGATCAGCGTTGTTTCGCAATGTCCCCGTCGCTCCCCCGTACGCCCCTCTGATCGCATCTCAACCATCCATTCAATTCGCAGATCAACGGTCCGTATTTCGTCCACCCGGTGGTCCCTGCAGCCGCTCCCATTCAAAAACCGTCGGTTTCTATCACACCGCTTTTCGGAGGTGGGTGGTATTTTTATTTTCGGAGTGATTCCACTCACCGCCCGACACGTGGCTCCGACACTGTTCAAAAAACGCCCCACCATCGTGCGTTAACGTTCGGCATTTGACCTGGCGCGATATGCATATAAACCGTTGGATCTGGGGCTCTTCATCCGACGGTCATCACTCCACGAAGTTGCACGGGGGATAACCCAAGGCATCCGTACCCCTGGCCCACTGTCCATCGCACTCTGACGTGTTTTATACTGTCGATCTCCGCCAGAGATCGGACGGCCCAGATTAAATGCATACCTGCCAATTAACCCCGTACCACCACGTCACCCATTCCACGTGTGTTCATCACTTTTTCATCCATCCCCCTTTATAATTCATTCAAGGGTCACATTTTAATGTTTTATGTTAAAATTTTCCACCTCGCCAGCCTCGAGATCATATCCCGCTGATCCACCGTGTTCTTCCACGAAATCCTCTGCATTCATCATGCCACGTCGCGATTATTTACAGTCATCCATGCCACCCTCCCCATGCATGTTTTTCTTAACGTTTTTTCATGTTTTGCAGGGTTACAGGTGGCGAAAAACCGCCATGATTCATATTCACTATTGTGGTGGTACAATGCACAGAAGAAGCTGAATTTAGAGCCTGATATTACAGGGAAATGTCCGGAAAGGTGTCTGCAACACAAATTTCATCGAAGGACAAAATTCAAGCTCTGCAAAACCTCTCTGGCGCCATTAAAGCACAGATTTCGCAGTCAGAGGAAATCGAGAAAGCGGCAAAGAGTATCAGTGGAAAAATAGAGCATTTAAGGCCTGTAATTGCAAATTATAAGCCTTAATCCAATTATTCAAAGGCAAGGTACCAAAATCAAAGACCCCGTGGATCGCTCAGAAGGTCCAATGCACAGAAAACCATACTATCAGGGTTTCCGTATCAGCAGAACATTCTTCCATAAAAGGACAAGGTACCCATACCGTCTGCATTCTATACCGTGTTCTAGGGAGATTTTTCAGCCTTGACAGCAGTCCTATGCTACCAGTGCATTATTTATACAGTATGGCAGACCCTAGCATCATCGTTCTGCATTTTGTTTAGTACACCAGAGACATACCTGGAGTAAATGGAGATTTGACGAAGACCACTCCATCGTCCAACGAGTACCAGAGATAAATGTCCAGAATTTAAACTAAATGGAGCCTCGGCCCTCCTGCTGCTTCAGTATTTAATGTTGCATTTAAGTTTACATCTACTCCTGTTATTCTTTTCTCCTATAAGAATCCTGAAGAACATATTGTAAAGGGCTGTTGTTAGGTTGTTGTTGTTGTAGTTAGAGGGATTCAGTTTTGACTGTTAGAACAGTTTGGGAGAAAGTAGCAGAGTAGTTTGTTATGTATTAGGCTGGGAGGAAAAAGTCTGGACTGTAACATCCATTGAGCTCAGTGTATGTGACTGGTGTTTCATCAATTAATCAAGCACATTTCTTTGGATCCTAGTCTATTACTACAGGTGATGTTTTCTCTAACACTGTTTATTACATTTTCATACTGTTTCATTTTCTACTGGCTCGCATCAGAATATTGGCATAGGATTTACCCTTGTTAGGTACCCTATGTTTCTGCTCTCCTTGCCTTTAATGTTTTCTGCTACTTAGTTGTTCTTGTTGGGTTTAAGCTGGAAGATTTGGGAACACTGGGAACTAGAGTTAGCCCTGTTCACTAGGATCCTTGTGCGACCAGCTGGCCTTTATAAGATCTCTTGTTGGTGTCAAAGCATTGAAGGTTCAAATTCCTTCTCTGATCTACAGACCCTGGATCTGTCAAATTTATCTATGTTTTTTCCTTGGAGCATGCTAAAGCTGACCTGGAGTTAAATGACCTCTGATCCGATCTACAAGCTGCCCCTTTGTCCCTTCATTGAAAGTTTCCTTTGAGTATGTCCAAGCAGGTCTGGAGTTAAATGACCTCTGACCTGATCTATAGACAGAAATTGGGTTACTTTCATTCTTTCACTTTCAATCCTTAATGTTCTGTCCCACCATCTATCTAAAAATATCCTTTAGTGTAGATGACTTGCCCTATGAAAGCTCTGGCTAGTTGTTGCATGTAATTACCTTTCATAACTCCATTGCCCAATGGATGGCACGTTCTTAACCTATCCTCTTTGCTGAAACATCCTGCTTCTCTGTTCCTTTCCTTCCATTACTTTCTCAGTCTACGATCTCATGACCAACCCAACAACCAACCAACCAAATCATTTTAAAACCCCCTTTGTGCTTCATACCTAGCCTAATACCTCATTTTGAGCTTCAAATATATATCATTCTTTGTTTTATTGGAGAGATCCCTCTCCGGGTCCAGGAGGGCTAGATCCTAGGGCCCCAAAGTGGTTCTGATGTTGTCTCATCTTTTGGTCTTGCCAATCTGGCCAAAACATGGGAACCCCAACACTAAGGATGATCTCTTTGTTGTCGTTCAGTTTCCATTTGATTTTGAGCACTTTAATTTTTGAGCTTTTACACTGACCACCTGATCATCATTATATAGTTTTGAATAATAAGTATTTTTTAATGCTTTTATAAGCATATTTTGTTTTATAGTTGGTTAAAAATTAATGTAGATTCTAATTTTAAAAAGTTAAAATAAAGAATATTAAGACTCCACGTCACCCAAATAAGATATACAAGGATTTAATGATGACATTAAGTTATTCTCAACAAAATGATATCACATATAGACTTATTGCAAAGATTAATTTATTAAATATTGTGTTTATCAACTTGATTGTATATCATTCAATGTTATTATGAGTGATATATAGGTAATCTGATTTGAAAGAAACTCAAATCCAACATCCTATATCACCTGTCATAACATTAATTACCAAATAAACATTAATTACAACATAACCTATGCACAAGTTTCATTTAACGATCCAGGTGGATATTGGTGGCCACTCGGCTATTCCACGTAGACCTCTAGTGAGTTTCATCAATTTCCTTGTTTATAGCAGCATTTACTATTTTTAGCAGGTTTTTGGGTCTTAAATTCTAAAGTCGTTTAGACCCCTTAAACGACATTTTTTTGAGGTCTGCAGTAGGCCCATGTTCGTAGGAATGAGCCTATGACAATTTTTTTTGTACTCAAAGAGATCTTTCCAAAAGGTATCGTACACGCCAAACCAAGATAATATGACCAAGTTATGACCCTGAGAAGTTGGCTGCCCAACTAACCCCAACGGGGCCCACAAACTGTTAGTGTTCCATCTCCTTGGGTTAGGGCTTTGGCATTTTAGGGTTTTCCCTTGCCTTTCAATAATAAAAAGGCCCTTGAGCCTCATTGTAACACAATTCAAAGGCATATAGGCACCACATATCTTCTTATAAATAAGCTACCATTTCACGAGCTAGTTTATTTCCATTCTGTATGTAAGTATATTCCAATTCTTTGATATTAATGAAATGAAGTTTTATTTCTACTGCATCTCCTTGTTTATTTTTATATTTGTATTATATTGTGTTCCTGCATAATTCTTTATCATTTAACGCCATAGGCCAAATGATAAGGATGGTCGTATTGATACCATCTCAAGTTTCATCCATAGTTATTTATATCCTTTTGTATCATTTAAGATCTCCGAGGTAAGTTTAGAAACATGATTGAAAATAAAGTCATATTCATGTTGGAGAAATGTTTTTGTCTTTTCCACTAGAATTTGATAATATAATTATCCATAAAATAATGAGTTTAAGTGGTTCAAAATGTGTTTTTGATTATATAAATGGATTCAAAACCCTAAAAAACCCCTAGGGAACTTGAATTTTGCATATTACTTCACTAAAACTTGAGATTCCAATAAATTCCTCGTGGATTTAGTCAAAATTGATTGTAAAACTTGCTTGGAAAAGGGAAAAAATGCATAATAGTTAGAATACTAGATTTATATCTCCCTGAATTAGATGTTCGTGGTTCTATTACAAATTCCCTTAACATTGAATTGTAAACACCTTTTGTGGATATATGATTTTTTCGTTTTAATTAGTATGACCCATTTACAAAATTGTCAAGCATCATACCCTTTTTTTTAAGTTTAATACAAATTCCTCCATAATGAAAGACAAGATATTTAAGTGAATGGAAATGGTATTTTAGGGTAGATTTTGTGATAACCTATGATGTATGGTGAATAAATTTAAATTTCATTTTATAAGTATATATAAAAAAGGGAAAATGCTAAGAATACAAAAAAAACGTTACATCAAATTAGTGTATGAAATTGACAGGATATCCTTGTTTGTGAGATAAGGGATCTTTCTCTGTGAAATTAATTTATTGTTAAATTTTACTAAATTGTATATACTATACTACCTTTTGAATTTGTATCTCTGACCTCTTACAAGAAAACACATTTATGACCATTTTAAAAAATGATGAGATGTCTATGTGATGTTAAATATGTGATTAACATTATATACATATATATACATATATATACATACATACATAGATACATACATATATATATATATATATATATATATATATATATATATATATATATATATAGAGAGAGAGAGAGAGAGAGAGAGAGAGAGAGAGAGAGAGATATATATATATAATTACGGTACATTTAACTATAGTTAGAATTGGCGATGACTTTTTTTAAGGGTGGTTCATAGTATTACGATACATTTAACTCTAGTTAGAATTAATGTTGACTTTTTTAGGGGGCTTCATAGAGACTGAGTCACCGCTACATCCACGGGAGAATCTAAGTAGATCAACCCGAAGGGATCTACTCGTTGGCCAAGCTAGCAAGGACTAATCCCATGAGAATCAAGGAGATTTGACCCCATGACCTCCCAGTAGGAGAGATGCTTAGCAACAACAACTCAGCCAACTGAGCTATCCGTTGGGGCTTCGGTTGATGTTGACTTTCTTGTAAATACTATCGAAATTAGATTCAATTGATGTGGACTTTCCTGTAAATACTATCGAAATTAGAATCATCTTTTCCTCTTGGATTGAAGTAATATATGAAAGAATATTTAAGGGAATTGATTAATAACCTAAAAGCTAAAGCATTTGGCAAGAGTAGAAATTGGGTCTTTATAAATCACCAATAAATCACTTCAAATCGCATATTTTTCCTCGTATAAACTAATAAAACTGATATACATTCATAAAATAACAACCTCATCTAAAGTAATAAAATTGATATGCATTAATAAAATAGAAATAATAATAAGTAATTTAGAAATAGATAATCAACATCATCTAATTTTTAAGTCTAAATGAAACCAAACATCAAATTGGCTTATATAAGTCCCTTTTTCATAGAACAAAAAACCCATCTCTCCATAACAATTAAATAGCAATTTCAATTCATTTAATAAAATATACATATTCTAACTCATATTTTTAAGTCTTTTTTTCTAAAATAATCTAAAATCCATTAAGTTTCAATCTAAAATATCTCACTCAAAAAAAACACACACATATATGGATGGCTCGGCTAAATCGTATTGGTTAATAATAATCCATTAAGTTTCAATCAAAAATATCTCACTCAAAACACACCTATATATAGCCTTATAAATCATATTTCTTAATAATCCATTAAGATTCAATCTAAAATATCTCACTCAAAAAACACACACATATATATAGCCCAACTAGATCATATTTGTTAATAATATGCGATGATTCACTAACTCCTCGGAAATCGCTTTCAATTTACAACACATTTCGATTGCGTGAAGTTCACGTGCAAATCTAAGTCAAATTCCTCTCGAATGTAATTAAACAACCGCGTACAAATATGAAAAAGAAAATTTTTCATTTCTGGCTTTGTTGAGGTCTTGACTAAGTTTGTTTATGAAGCATGGAATCACCTTGATGTTTTTTTGTTGTTGGTGTCCTTCCTCTGGTTTGAGAGAATCCTATTTCAATCTAGGGTTTATAATCTTTGAAGTTTGTTGTGTTTGCAATTGGGTTCCACATTTTTTTATGAAGTGTCTAGCTATTTTGTGCCTCTAGCACAAGTCTTACTTCTCTTAAACTTGTTTATAACCCAATCTTTGATTTGCTTTTCTTGCAACTTAGAACTTGGCTTCTTTTTCTTTCTCTTTCTAGTTTTTCAAAGGGGTTTGTGATTCTTGGATGAATGAGATATTTCAGTTCTCTAGAGTCTTTCTTATTTTTCAAAATCTTTTGTATGTTTCTGGAAAAATTATTTGAGGGGACTAAGTCTCTTATTTTTCTCTAGTATTTTATCTTTATGATCATTGATGACTAGTGGGATTTGAGTCTTTTTCATGTTGTTGGTCTTGAAATTGTTGCTTGTTTTCCCTTTCCGGACTTGTTGGTTCATTAAATCTTTAAAAGAAAAAGAAAAAGAATTGATTTGTGCTTCTTTTCTTTTGTTTTTTGCTTTCTAATCTTTTGAGCTTTTTTGCAAATGTGTGAATTCTTGTTTAAGGTTAAAAGTCTTAGCTTTTCTTTGAGGAGTGTTTTTATTTTAATATTTTCTTCTCTTTTCTTGTTGAATTGGATTTTACTTTTGGAATCACCTTTGTTTATTTTTTAGCCTTTCATTGAATTTTTCATTTTCATTATATGTTAATTTTTCAAAATGTTCTACGTTGGGTCAATTACTTTAGCCCAAATTACTTTTTCATAAACAATGCATCAAATTATAAGTAATGTAAATAATCATAAATTGTAAATGAAGATAGAACAATGCATGTAATGAAAAAAAAAGACAATAGCACAACCCTAAGAGACAGAATATTGGTCCAAACTAGGGGAAAAAAACACTATGGGGGAAACCCTTTCAAATCTTCTTCTTTAATAGATCGTCATAAAAAAAATTGAGCAGAGAGTACATTGAGCCCAATACATATATCCAACGGAAACAAATACATAAGATCTATAGATTTGTAGATCTACAACATCAATAGCAAGAATCCAATCGATCATTAAAACCAAGTGATATCATCCTATATTTGAATCTAAGATGTCATCAAAGACCGATATGAAACAATTGTAACTGAATGACAGAAGTATGAAGGCACTGCGAAAGAAACTAAATGTGACCCACCTCAAATCTGCTCAAAAAATCCCTTAGAGGCAACATTAACATGCTCTGTTCGCGTCTAAATCTTCACTGGTCACAACCTAGATACATTGTGCTCGCGGCCCATGTCCTGATCAGCGTGATCTAGCCTAGAAACACTAGCCGCGGCCTTGACAGTCTTAGTCCGTGATTCTAGCAGCTTATCTGCTACATTGACATACTATGCCTGTGGCCCTCGACCGAAATCTGCATCTCTATGCTCGTGGCTATGGCACAGAAGACCCAAATCAAAGTGAGCCTCTCGCCTGTGATCCTGAACCCTGCGCAATCCAAAATAGAAAAGATGATCCATAGAAAAAAGTGCAAGAATAAAATATCATGGGCAAATGAGAGAGAATGAGCTCGAGGACACTTCTATTTATAGCTTTTGTGAGGAACCTCTTGGGGCTTTGACCAAATCCACATGTGTTGAGGCCAAACCATTCCATTTCATTAATAAATAAAATCATTCATAACATAACTTCTACTTAATCGATTGGGGTGATATATAGATTGATTTTGGTCCTCTCGAGAATAGGAATGTAATGAAATTATAATCTTAATGATATGATTTTTTCAAAGTGTAATTTAGCTCTAGTTGCAAAAATTAACACTCTCTCTCAACCAGGAAGAGTTCCACTTGGTAATCTCAACATGTAGATCTTCACATTATGGTGTCATCACAACTCTACTCCATTTATTGAAAATTTATTGGATCTAGAAGAAGAAGAATCGGGGAGAAATTTCTTCCACACGTACTGAGAAATAACATAATTCATCATATAGGGAAGCACATCTCTAACCCTGAAATCTCATTGGGGAGTTCATACTAAAACCATAATCACAAAAGGGGATAAAATCTCAACCCAATTCAGTTTCCTACTGATCTTCCCATCAATGACTCTCATCAGTCATGTGGTTGAACACCTTCATAATAATCAACTTGGATTTTACACCACAAGTAAACTCTCAACGTGTTGGAAGAATGAGGAGAATTATTCCCATCAAGCCTTTATTGAGGGTATGATGCCAATTGGGGTATACTTTGCATAGCCTAGATAGGGTAGGAGCATCTCCGACCCTATGAATATAGGGGAGAAACATCTTAACCCTGGGTAATATATAGGAAAGTGCCTTAATTTGTAAAGAACCCTCAACCCCAAGAGCCCTCTATCTTAATTCCTCACCCCAAAATCTCAATCATGGTAGGAAGAGCTCGCTCAGTGTCCTCGATGAGTGGTGCCCCTTATTTGGAGGAGCTGCATCCATCAGTCGAAGTTGTTCTCTGAAGACCAAGAACTTTCCTTTTGGTAGTGCCTTGGTGAGAATATATGTTATATGCTCGTGAGTCGATATGTGGTGGAGTCTAAGAGATCCTCTCTGCACCATATAATGAATAAAGTGATATTGAATCTCGATATGCTTAGACTTGTCATGAAATACAAGATTCTCTACCAAAAGGATCTCACTTGTGTTGTCACTTCATATCACTGTGGTATCTAAGACTTGACCAAAGAGCTCACTAAAGAGCTTCCTTAACCACAGAGCTTCACAACTGGTCATGCTAGCAACAATGTATTTTTCTTTCGCGATGCTCAATTCTATCGAATTTTTCTTCCTTCTCATCCAGGATATCATGGTGGAATTAATATTGAAACAACATCCAGATGTACTCTTTCTATCAATGATATTACCTGCCCAGTCAACATCAATGTATCCATGAAGTTGAATATTTTGAGCAGAATATCTTAGACCAAGTATGATCGATCCATGTATGAATCTCAATACATGGTTGGTCACAATCCAATGTACATGAAGGTGCTCATTCATGAGTTGAATCAATATGCTAACTACAAAACATATATCTGGATGAGTATTCACGATGAACATCAAAGCCCCAATTAGTTTTTTATACTCGGATGGATTTTTGATATCAGATCCAACTGCTTTTCCACACAACTTCTTGAAATTTATCACCATCGGAGTAGTCATGGATTTGCACTCAATCATACCAAACCTTTCCAGCAACCTTACTACATACTTTTCCCGTGAGAGAAAGATCTCGCCTGTCCTTTTTCATGTTTTTTCATCTTCATTTCCTTGAGTTGATCTTTCAAAGTGATGATCTCATTTAGATTGTTGATTTCCTACATGTAAACTATCTCGTCATACATTTCTTTAGAACTATATTATCATACATTCCATCTATCTTTTCACACATGTCTTTAGGGCCTCTGTCTCTATCATCCTATTGAGATGGAAATATGTATCCAACTTCTCCACCCAAGCACAAGTTGTGGACTTGGCAGTGCCATCATATGTGGGGAAACAAATCCTCCCAATGGTACTCTGGAACTCCTAGATTTATGTGCCTTCACCTCCATGGCCCCTTCCACTCTCATTCTGCTTGAGTTGGTAATAATCTCTGAAAGGTAGTGTTGCTCTGAATTCATTTCCCATGGATGACCATAATCTGAAATATTCTTCTTCATCAAGTCCCACTTGTTCCACCGGTGCTAGGGGTATGAAATAAGGTAGTGCAACTCTAATTTTCCCACTAGAATATGGTGGTTGCAGAGTAGGTAAAGGTTTATCATACTGCTGAGAGGCCTTGGAAGTCTATCAAAATAGAAAATTCTGGTAAGTGCTTCACTCCCGGTTGTGCATATTGATCTCATGAAGCATGCCTTTTTATACCTTTTTTAAATCATTTATGGCCTTCAAAATACTGTCAAATAACATATCTTCATTTTCGTTAGGCTCTCCCATGTCTTTTACTAACACCTTATTTCCCTAATCCTCAGTTTCTAAAGTGATCTCCAACTCCCTCTCTTTTCTTCCGTACCTTTACTTTATGTAAGTAATATACTTCCTGTCCTCCTCTCTCACATGAGATTCCTCCCATGTTTGAGCCAATATCTAAGCTTTGATACCACTGTAACTTTCCAAAATAGGAAAAACAGTGCTAATACAGAAAATCATAAATTTACACCATGGAAATTCAAAACATTGCAGTAAATATTCAGAAAAAAATTGAAACATGGAAGCAACTGAGCCATTTTATTATGGAAATGGGAAATAGTACAAAAATATAGAATAAATGCACATGGGATTGCCTTTTTTTCAAGCGGCGCAAAACCCAATAAGACAAATAAACCTAGAAAGCTGCCCAACTGATGCTCTGCACTGGCCTAGTGAATCTGCAGTAGTTGTTGCAATGGAATGGTTGAAAAGTCGAAATCTGGTGCTAAGAAAATTCTACAATAGTATTCCCGGACTCCTCAAGCTTTCCCGACCGAAACCAATAAATGGTTTGGCCTGATCATGACCCTCCAAAATTGGCCTCCAATAGGCCCTACACTCCCCAGTGACTACCAAAGTACACAATATGCAGAATCACTAGACAAATCCTCCACAACTCTCCAAAATTGCAACAAACAACTCCTCTAGCACTTCCCTTATTTATCCCAGCAAACAATGGCCAAAATTACTAAGGCGTTATCCCACCCATGTGCCCATCCTTCCTCCTATGCGCTGACTCTAGTGATTGACTAGAAGCTCCTAAATAATTCTATCAGTCTCAACCTCGAAACTCACTCAATATCTTAGCAAGCTACCGAGCCTCCTCCTCCTCCTCCAAATAATATCTCATTAATAAACCTCTGGAAAAGTGTTGCATTACTCCCACAAGAAATACCTCTTCACCCTTTAGAAATACACACTGCCGGGGAAAATTGAATGAAAATGATAAAGATAAATCATTGAAACTCCCTTAGATGATAATGGAAAAATAATTTAGGGTGGCACTCAAACTCCCCTGAAGAATGGGTGAGTTCTCCGCTTAGAAAAATCTCGCTAAACAGCAAGTGACCCCGCTAAGTAGCTCAAGAGACTGAGATAAAATCCCTAAGCCAAGAATTCCAAATGAAGTGAGCTTCCTTCCTTTTATAACCTTCGTTGAGCGTTATTCCCGCCCTTTTCCTCCATCATGGGTCCCTATGTTGTTCCCACTCATGCTTTTCAAATTAGTTATTAAGGGTGTGTGTATTTCATGTGTGGTTAGACCCCATACATTGCAAACAAAATAACATAACATAATTTTAACTAACTTCTAACTCCTAATTCTTTTAATTAAAATCAAATGAGCCCCGACATCACCAAAATTGACCCCCATAACATAAAAAAAATCTGGTACCAAATTAATTTCGGAAGTGAAATTACAGTCCTCCCCTCTCGAATGTTTCTTGTCCCCAAGTAGCTTCAGTGCTCCATGCTCCAATATCTGTTCACCCTCCCAGGTGGCATCCTCATCTGGCAACCTCTTCCAACGCACCAAATTATCTCTAATTTTTTTTCTCTCGAGCTTAATAACTTTACTAAAAAATTATATAAACCATTCAAACTAAATTAGTAATAATTTAACAATTCCAAAAAATAATAATCTAACCATTTTGGAATACCACAAATATGGTTAATTATAGCAAATTTTTTCAAAATCTAGGTTATAGTTGTCAAATTTCAAAATTTTGGGTACCCCATGGGTTCTTGATGGTGCTGAATAGATTTCCACCATAAAGAAATTATTGAAATACTCCAACACTCTAATTTTTTGAAATATAATCTATAATTTTTTTTTTTTAAATATGAGCAATTGGGGTTCATTATTTTTTTTGGAGGCACTACGTTGATTCTCCATATTTATTTTAAAAAAATGGTATCACATATGAATACATTGAATGTTGCACATTTTGCAATGAGTTTATTAATTTATTTTCAAGTGCTTAATCTTTAATGTTTTAACCACATGAAACACATCTTTGAGTGAGTCTCTCATTTAGTATTTTCAAGTATATTTTATTTAGATGATTTTTTTAATTCAATTATAAATTAGAAAATTTATACTTTTAAGTAATTGACTTGATATAATTTGAGTTTATATATATATATGGGGTAAATAATAAAATCTATTTATTTTTCTTAATGTTCTGTTGCATTATTTTATTAATTTTTTATAAAATAATTTTTTATAAAGTTAAATCATTGACAGTTGCATTTTATTGTAGCTGAAGTATATATTTATGAGTTTGAATTAGCCCAATCCTAGTTCTTGTGATGATGAATTACACTTGATAATTCTAAACAAGCTAGAACCTAAAATATTCTAATATAATTTCGTAGAAAATTTGTATTTTAACAAAGCTATAAATCATACAAATTTACTCTCTCCAATTTCAAAATATTATATTTATTTTTTAATTTTAAAAATACAATCTTAATAATAAAATATGACAAATAAAATTAACATCATTACTAAAATATATATTACCTATAATTATAATAAAAATATTATTTTCACTTTAATTATCAAAATTAATATGTTAAAACTTAACATTATAATTATAAGAAAAAATCAATAACATTTTGAAACTTTACATCAGGATTACCACAACAATAATTATTGGTAGTGTCAATAACCTTTTCGAGAGCCAATAACCAAAATCTAATCCATTACCTTTTAAACAACCTAAATCCAAATATAAACCGAGAAATGAAATCTCAGTATATATGCTATTACAAAAATATGGGGTATGGGAGGGGAAAAGCTACTCTTTGAGGCCGACATAGGTATGGGAAACCTCTCGAATCATAGGTATGGGAAACCTCTCGAATAGATGAAATGATGAAGCGTTGATATGTTTCTTTGCCATTTTACGTTCATACGTAAGAATAGTCTTCAGGGACAGGATAGATAGAGCATTCAGGTCATAAGTGAGTCCATTTCGGATTATCTCTTATCCATAGATAGAGCAAAATTTAAGCTATACTAACTCTTATATTAGTGATAATATCTAAAACAAATGAGAATATTAATTAAAAAAAAATTGTGTTCAAATAAGATAATATAAAGTGCACTGATTAAATTTAATATATTAATATTTATATAGCTCTAAAGAAATTCTTATGAACATTCTGAAAAGAAGCTAATACCAATTAATAAAGATAAATTACAAAACATAGTTAAGACAAATTATAAAACATAGTTGATACCTATTAAAAACGAATATATATATATATATATATATATATATATATAATTTCTGAAAAGAAACTAATACTAATTAAGAAAGATAAATTACACAATAGAATTAATATATTAAGAAAGTAAAAAAAAATAAGACAATATATTTTTTGCCCTTCCATATGTAAGGCAAGCAATCTTTCGGGGATTGGGGTGCGTGGATAAATAGTTAGCAATAGAGTAGCCTTATGGCACCTTGATCGATGAAGCGGGTAAAAATGATCGATGAAGCCAATGAGAATGTCCAGCATATTTTCTAATGGAGTCAGTAGATCCAGCGTAAGCAGCAGAGATGGATACATAGTCATAGCCAACAACAGTAGATATAGTTTCACAATTTAGCTTCTATAATAGTAGATGTACAGATCGTGACCGAGATTCGAACCTCAAATAAGGTCGAAGGGCTCACCCGAGGGTAGGAGGGTAAGGACCAGTCTTTTTATGGATGCTATATATAGGCGGCACTTCTTGAACTTTCGCATGGCTTTTCCTTTTACCACATTTTGTTCGAAGGGTTGAAGAGAGATAGTACATCAAGTTGTTCGCAAGGGCCAACTTGATCCTCTTCCCCAAGGATCCCAGATGAAGTAACCCTAGGAGCATATTCATTATTATTATATCATTTCATATCCATTATTACTATATTATTTCATATTCATTCTTTGCCAAAAAACTCTAGTCAAATATTCTCTTAACTTTGATTTTGCACTATCACAATTGCCCATATATTTAATTGAATTAACTAGTCTCTTTCATCTTAATCTTGATGCCATTTGAATTTAAGGATGCATATAATGTACATAATATTTCCGAAATTTAAGAACGAATCTAAAAAGTAAGAACTAATGCAAAAATACAACCCATTTAGAAATCAAGAAATTAAATCTTCTTCTGCACCTGCTTCCTGCTATCCGTAGTTGATACCTACTATTAAGTCTAAATCAGCACCAGTCAAGTGCAGTTCCCGCTACGTGACAGAGTGTTGTGGGGCCCGCTCTCTAAGGGATAGGAATCGTGTAGAATTATGTGTTAGTCTCCAGTCTCCAGTCTCTGATAAAATGTGATGTTGAATTAATAAATAAAAAACCCATTGGTCAGCTCGAAAGAGAGTCCGAACTAGGAGAGTCTGGCTCTGCAAAATGCTCTACATTCTCAATACAACCCAAGCATTATATAGCATACATAGATGTAGGGAATTTAGAACCATACCGTAAGAAATAAAAACTAATTCCTATCCTAAGGTATCGTGAACCAACTCTCACTAATTAAGGATTCTCCATTATCTTTCAACACTCCCCCTTAATGGAGAAGGGGTTCACAAATATGCCTAACATATCCCTAAACATTTGAAACTTAATTTTTCCAAGAGGCTTAGTGAAAATGTCAGCAATATTATCACATGTTTTACAATATACAAGATGGATTTATTTAGATTGAAATTTCTCCCTCACAAAGTGGAATTGCATATCAATGTGTTTAGTGTTCTTGTAAAACACCAGATTATTAGAAAGTTTGATTGAGCTGTGGTTGTCACATCTGATAATTTTTGTATCTTTCTATTCTTCCCCAACATCTTGGAGAAGTCTCCACAACCAAACTGCCTCACATGTTTCTGCACCCATAGCTTGATACTCTGCTTCCGCTGAAGACAAGGACATTGTGTTATGTTTCTTACTTCTCCATGCAATCACCCCAGATCCAATGTTGAATGCATAACCTGTTATGGATATTCGGTCGTCTACATTTCCAGCCCTGCCGAAATCTGTAAATCATGTCAATCTAACATCATGAGAATCAGTATAAATAATACCATAATCTATAGTTCCTTGTATATCCCTTAGAACACCTTTCGCTACATTCCAATGACTCTCAAGTGGCTTGGACATAAATTGACTTCGCACACTAATTGCATAATCCAAATATGGTCGCATAGTGGTTAAGTAAATTAGACTCCCAACCAATTGTCGATAAAGTGTCGCATCTGCCTCTTTAGAACCATCCTCACACTGAATTTTAATGTTCTGTTGTAATGGTATTGTTGCAGCCTTACACTAATCCATCCTGAATATTTCTAGTATACCTCTGACATACTTACCTTGGGATAGAAAAGTTTGTCATGAATCTCTCCAAATCTCAAGACCCAAAAAATATCTTAGTTCAACAAGGTCTTTCATTTCAAACATTTGTGACATTTTCTGCTTGATTTCTCTGATCAGAACAACAACATCACCTGTAATAATTAGATCATGTACATACAAATAAATCAACACTATACACCCCTTTTTGTCTTTCACAGTATACATATTAGGGTCATTTTTACTTCTATTGTAACTGTGTTGAATAAAAAATGAATCAATCTTTTCATACCATGACCTGGGTGCTTGTTTCATCCCATATAAAGCTTTCTTTAATCTACAGACTAAATGTTCTTTCCCTTTCTGGACAAACCCCTCAGGTTGTTCTAAGTAAACTTCCTCTTTCAACTCCCCATTTAAAAAAGAAGATTTTACATCTAGTTGGTGAATCATCCAGTGTTTTCTAGTAGCTAAAGCAATCATCATTTTGATAGTGTTTAGTTTAGCTATGGGGGTGAAGGTTTCCTCATAGTCAATACCTTCCTTTTGTGAATACCCCTTTGCTACCAATCTAGATTTTAATTTATCTATAGTTCCATCTGCATTAATCTTGGGTTCATACAACCATTTACAACATATGGTTTGTTTCCCTTCAAGTACTTCAACCAGCTCCCAAGTGTTGTTTTTGAGAATAGATTCATATTCTTGTTCCATAGCTTCTTTCCATTCACTACATTGATTTGCTTCTCTATAACTAGAAGGTTCAACAACATTCATCGTACTATTTATAAAGGCATTCTGCCTGTATCTATCAGGCAATTGAATCTGCCTACCTGATCTTCTGAGCGTTGGTGTAGCTTCCAACCTATTTTGAATTTCCTTTGAAGGACTCAGCTCGATTGCTATATTTCAACTTTCTTCTTCTGCCTTTTTATGCTTCTCATGGTTGTTACATGTTTCTTCACTTCCTTCCACCAAGAATGGAATATCCCATTCCTGATTGATTTTATCAGATTCATCATAAACCTACTCATGGAACATGACATATCTACTAAAAAAAATCTTGTGAGTAGAGGGAATAAACAATCAATAAGATTTAAATTGTGAACAATACCCTACAAAGGTACATCTGATGGCTTTTGAATCTAGTTTTCTTCATTCTCCCTTTGGGATGTGGGAAAATGCTTTAGACCCAAATAATCTCAAATGTTTTACTACAGGCCTGAATCCATATAATGCTTCAAAAAGAGTTTTAAACTGAAGACTTCTTTTAGGACTCCTATTTTTCAAATAAACTGTAGTATTCAATGCTTCAACCCAAAAACCATTTGAAATATCCTTACCTTTCAACATGATCCTAGCACACTCCACCAAGGTTATGTTCTTTCTTTCTGCTACTCCATTCTGCTTAGGAGTATGGGGTACTTTGAATTGTTGTAATATTCCATGGACTTTACAATACTTGGTAAGTTCCTCCTTCCTATATTCTCCGCGTTGATCGGAGAGGAGAATTTTTATGTCTTCAATTCTTTGTTTGCTTTTCTATCATATATCTGAACTGCTTAAAGTATTCAAATGTGTGACCTTTATTACTCATAAAATATACCCAAGAAAACTTTTTTCAGTCATCAACAAACAATACAAAATAAATTGCACCTCCTAATAACTTTGTTTGCATAGGTCCACATAGGTCAGTGTGCACTAATTCAAGTATATCTCTCTTTTTCTTTTCTACTAGAACAGGGAATTCTTCTCTATGTATCTTTCCTAAAACACAAGCATCATAATCATTATGAACTTGTTTTAATGTAGAAATACCTCTTACCATTTCATTTTTCTGAAGTAACAACAAATCGTTGAAGTTGATGTGACCAAGTCTCTGGTGTCATAGCTTTTCTGTACCCAAACTTGATGTTGTCAACGCTCGAACTGGTGTTGTCCCCGCATCCAATTTGTATAGACTTCCTGTTCGAATTCTTGAAGAAATAGTCTTCATGCCATCTAACAAATATTTAATATAACAATTAGATTTAAATAATTCTACCTAGATATTTTGATCTGTAATCATGGATACAAAAATCAGATTCTTTGTAACTCAGGGTACATACACTACATTATAAATATGTCTGATATTCCCATAAGGCAAAATAACAGGAATTTTCCCATACCTTTTTATCTGATGAATTCTATCATCACTAAGGTAGATTTGTGCTCCATTGTTTATTTCTTTAAAATCTTCGAACCATTGTCTGTTTCCCGTCGTATGTGTGGAAGCTCTCGAATCCACATACCATATGTCTGCTTCGACATTTTCATCAAAGTCTGCCATGAACAATCTGAAGTCCTGAACATGGTCATCATTTGCGAAATGACCTGCATGTCTTTCATGTCTCTGATTTTCTTCATGAATTTTTTTTTTCCCACGCTCCTTAGCCATATGACTGATTTTTCCGCAATAAAATCATTTTACTACACAGTAGTTTTTATTTGGATACACCTTGACCTTGATTCGGTCTTTTCTATGGATTTCCTCCGTTTTGCTGTGATGGATTTCCTTTTTCTTTGAAGAATTTCTTCTTTTCCATTAACGCAAGATCTGCACTCTAGGGTTTTAGAGTCAATCTTCTTTCTTTTTCTTGCATTAATATTTTGGTTAGTTCTTCAAAATTTGGGATTTTCTCTCTCGTACTCATCCCAGTGATGAACATTTGGTAATCATCAGCCATGCCATTCATGGAAATCGTGATCAAATCTGCATCTAAAACTATCTCACTGATATCTGCCAATTTGTTCTTCGTATATTTGATCCGCGATATGAAAGAAGTAACTATTTCATTCTCCTCCATCTTTATGTATATAATCTTTCTTTTCAATAACAGAAGACAATTTTTATTTCTGATCTCATACAAATCCTTCAATACTTTCCAAATCTCACTTGTTGATTTTCATTCTCTTATATGCAATATGATGCAGTCTTTCACTGACATCTTCAGCAACGTCTTTGCTCTAACTTCTCTCTTCTGCCAGTCTGGAATCGACCTGGCTCCCGCTGCAGGCTTTGGCTCATCCCAATTTGCAATCGTCCAAACACTCTGCACTTTTAGGATAGTTTGCATCTTAAACTTCCAATTAGAGTAATTTAAACCATCGAGCTTGTTTCTCTCATTCAAGTATGCTTCGATTATTTGATTATTCATCTTGACGATTCACAAAAAAAACTTTGAGTAAATGATAGGAAAAAAATTGATGGATCTACCCTAGATCCTTATAGAAAGCAATATCACGATACAGATCTACCTGATCTACGATCAATCCAACAGGTTGTTTTGTACATTGTGCGACAAGTTCTCAACTCCTCTGCACCAGCAAGATTTGCTTCAGATCTCTTCATTCATCAGCAAACTTTAACCGAATCTCTTCATCGACGACCTTTCACCGGATCTATACCTTCATCAGTGATTAAACAATGGCTCAAATCTATTTCAGATCTCCTCAACGCACAAACTGACCCAATTTCCGCGACTATCATGCCGAAAATGAAACTCAGTAAGTCTTCCCCTAATCGGCGCGATAGTTGGCATGACTGTTGCAGTAGGAAATGCAATGATCGATGCAACTGTTCCTCAATAACCCACGCTAATCTGTGAAATGTTTAAAAAAAAATTAACTCAGCCATGAGAGGCTTCTCCTCTGTCACCTGGATACTTGCAGGGATCACAGCACTTTGGCTATGACTCAACCCTGGAGCTCTAATACCATGATAAAATGTGATGTTGAGTTAATAAATAAAAAACCCACTGGTCAGCTCTACAAAAGAGAGTTTGAGCCAGCAGAGTATAGCTTTGCATAATGATCTACATTCTCAGTACAACTCAAACATTATATAGCATATATAGATGTAGGGAAGTTAGATCCATACCCTAAGAAATATAAAATAACTCCTATCATAAGGTATCATGGACCAACTCTCACTAATTAAATATTCTCCATTATCTTTCAAGAGTCTCTTCCCACGATCACGCTAGAAACTTGAACAGAATTACAAACTATGCACATGCATGAACGAATCAACCTAATTCCATGCATGCATGACGATAATATGTAAGTTGCAAATTTAAATCTAAAACAAAATTCAAAATAAACTAATTTTTCACATATACTAAATTATAGTTGAAAATTAGAATGCCTTTTTCACCATTTTTTCAAAAAAATCCACTTCAATTTTCAAGATAACGGTTTCAAAAATAGTAACAGTTGTCCAAAAATACTGTACTTCCCACAGAATTTCTATAGTTAATGACTTACATGTTATGCCATTTAATAAGCAGTTATTTTTCTTTCTTGTTTTAAAAACTCAAGGAGAATTAGTTTTATCACCCCAGATCCAATGTTGAATGCATAACCTGTTATGGATATTCGGTCGTCTACATTTCCAGCCCAGCCGGAATCTGTAAATCCTGTCAATCTAACATCATGAGAATCAGTATAAATAATACCATAATCTATAGTTCCTTGTATATCCCTTAAAACACCTTTCGCTACATTCCAATGACTCTCAAGTGGCTTGGACATAAATTGACTTCGCACACTAACTACATAAGCCAAATATGGTCGCGTAGTGGTTAAGTAGATTAGACTCCCAACCAACGGTCGATAACGTGTCGCATCTGCCTCTTTAGAACCATCCTCACACTGAAGTTTAATGTTCTACTATATGGTACTGCTGCAGCCTTACACTGATCCATCCTGAAGCTTTCCAGTATACCTCTGACATACTTACCTTGGGATAGAAAAGTTTGTCATGAATCTCTCCAAATCTCAAGACCCAAAAAATATCTTAGTTTAACAAGGTCTTTCATTTCAAACATTTGTGACATTTTTTGCTTGATTTCTTTGATCAGATCAACAACATCACCTGTAATAAATAGATCATGTACATACAAAGAAATCAACACTATGCACCCCTTTTCGTCTTTCACAGTATACATATTAGGGTCATTTTTACTTCTATTGTAACTGTGTTGAAGAAAAAATGAATCAATATTTTCATACCATGACTTGGGTGCTTGTTTCATCCCATATAAATCTTTCTTTAATCTACAGGATAAATGTTATTTCCCTTTCTGGACAAACCCCTCAGGTTGTTCTAAGTAAACTTCCTCTTTCAAATTCACATTTAAAAATGAAGATTTTACATCTAGTTGGTGAATCATCCAGTGTTTTCTAGTAGCTAAAGAAATCATCATTCTGATAGTTTTTAGTTTAGCTATGGGGGTGAAGGTTTCCTCATAGTCAATACCATATTTTTGTGAATATCCCTTTGCTACCACTCTAGCTTTTAATTTATCTATGGTTCCATCTGCATTAATCTTGGGTTCATACAACCATTTACAACATATGGTTTGTTTCCCTTCAAGTACTTCAACCATCTCCCAAGTGTTGTTTTTTAGAATAGATTCATATTCTTTTTCCATAGCTTTTTTCCATTCACTACATTGATTTGCTTCTCTATAACTAGAAGGTTCAACAACATTCATCCTACTAGTTATAAAGGCATTCTCCCTGTATCTATTAGGCAATTGAATCTGCCTACCTAATCTTCTGAGCATTGGTGTAGCTTCCAACCTATTTTGAATTTCCTTTGAAGGACTCGGCTCGATTGCTATATTTCAACTTTCTTCTTCGGCCTTTTTATGCTTCTCATGGTTGTTACATGTTTCTTCACTTCCTTCCACCAAGAATGGAATATCCCATTCCTCATTGATTTTATCAGATTCATCATAAACCTACTCATGGAACACGACATATCTACTAACAAAAATCTTGTGAGTAGAGGGATTAAACAATCAATAAGATTTAAATTTTGAACAATACCCTACAAAGGTACATCTGATGGCTTTTGAATCTATTTTTCTTCTTTCTTCCTTTGGGATGTGGGAAAATTATTTAGACCCAAATAATCTCAAATGTTTTACTGCAGGCTTGAATCCATATAATGCTTCAAAAATAGGTTTGAACTGAAGACTTCTTTTAGGACTCCTATTTTTCAAATAAATTGTAGTATTCAATGCTTCAACCCAAAAACCATTCGAAATATCCTTACCTTTCAACATGATCCTAGCACACTCCACCAAGGTTCTGTTCTTTCTTTCTGCTACTCCATTCTTCTTAGGAGTATGGGGTACTTTGAATTGTTGTAATATTCCATGGTCTTTACAATACTTGGTAAGTTCCTCCTTCCTGTATTCTCCGCATTGATCGGAGAGGAGAATTTTTATGTGCTTCTTTGTTTTCTTTTCTATCATATATCTGAATTGCTTAAATTATTCAAATGTGTGACCTTTATTACTCATAAAATATACCCAAGAAAAATTTTTGCATTCATCAACAAACAATACAAAATAAACTACACCTCCTAATAACTTTGTTTGCATAGGTCCACATAGGTCGGTGTGCACTAATTCAAGTATATCTCTCCTTTTCTTTTCTACTAGAACAGGGAATTCTTCTCTATGTTTCTTTCCTAAAACACAAGCATAATAATCATTATGAACTTGTTTTAATGTAGAAATACCTCCTACCATTTCATTTTTCTGAAGTAACAACAAATCGTTGAAGTTGATGTGACCAAGTCTCTGGTGCCATAGCTTCTCTATAGCCAAACTTGATGTTGTCAAGGCTCGAACTGGTGTTGTCCCCACATCCAATTTGTATAGACTTCCTGTTCGAATTCTTGAAGAAATAGTCTTCATGCCATCCAAAAAATATTTAATATAACAATTATATTTAGATAATTCTACCTAGATATTTTGATTTGTAATCATGGATACAGAATTCAGATTCTTTGTAACTCCGGGTACATACATTACATTATGAATATGTTTGATATTCCCATAAGGAAAAATAACAGGAATTTTCCCATACCCTTTGATCTGATGAATTCTATCATCACCAAGGTAGATTTGTGCTCCGTTGTTGATTTATTTAAAATCTTCGAACCATTGTTTGTTTCCCATCGTATGTGTGGAAGCTTCTGAATCCACATACCATATGTCTACTTCGAAATTTTCATCAAAGTCTACCATGAACAATCTAAAGTCCTAAACATGGTCATCATATGCGAAATGACCTGCATGTCTTTTATGTCTCTAATGTTCTTCATGAATTTTTTTTTCCTGCACTCCTTAGCCATATGACTGATTTTTCCGCAATAAAATCATTTTACTACACATTAGTTTTTATTCGGATACATACCTTGACCTTGATTCGGTCTTTTCTATGGATTTCCTCTGTTTTGCTGTGATGGATTTCCTTTTTCTTTGAAGAATTTCTTCTTTTCCATTAACGCAAGATCTGCACTATGGGGTTTTAGAGTCAATCTTCTTTATTTTTCTTGCATTAATATTTTGGTCAGTTCTTCAAAATTTGGGATTTTCTCTCTCGCACTCATCCCAGTGATGAACATTTGGTAATCATCAGCCATACCATTCATGGAAATCGTGATCAAATCTGCATCTAAAACTATCTCACTGATATCTGCCATTTTTTTCTTCATATCTTTGATCCGCGATATGAAAGAAGTAACTATTTCATTCTCCTCCATCTTTATGTATATAATCTTTCTTTTCAATAACAGAAGACGATATGTATTTCCAATCTCATACAAATCCTTCAATAATTTCCAATTCTCACTTGTTGATTTTCATTCTCTTATATGTGGTATGATGCAGTCTCTCACTAACATATTCAGCAACGTCTTTGCTCTACCTTCTCTCTTCTCCCAGTCTCGAATCGACATGGCTCCCACTGTAGGCTTTGGCTCATCCCGATTTGCAATCGTCCAAGCACTCTGCACTTCTAGGATATTCTACATCTTAAACTTCAAATTAGAGTAATTTAAACCATCGAGCTTGTTTCTCTCGTTCAAGTATGCTTTTATTATTTTATTATTCATCTTAACAATTCACAAAAAAAAACTTCGAGTAAATGATAGGAAAAAAAATGATGGATCTACCCTAGATCCTTATAGAAATAAATATCACGATACAGATCTACCTGATCTACGATCAATCCAACAGGTTGTTTTGTACATTGTGCGACAGGCTCTCGACTCCTCTGCACCAGCAAGATCTACTTCAGATCTCTTCGTT
Source organism: Pinus albicaulis (assembly GCA_034641835.2). Classification (NCBI taxonomy): domain Eukaryota; kingdom Viridiplantae; phylum Streptophyta; class Pinopsida; order Pinales; family Pinaceae; genus Pinus; species Pinus albicaulis. The sequence continues at coordinate 935,517,462 of CM076583.1, read as the reverse complement.
CATCAGCAAAATTTAACCGAATCTCTCCATTGGAGAGCTTTCACCAGATTTCTACCTTCATCAGTGATTAAACACTGGCTCAAATCTATTTCAGATCTCGGCGCACAAACTGACCCAATTTCCGCGACTATCACACCGAAAATGAAACTCAGTAAGTCTTCCCCTAATCGCACCTCTTCCCCTAATCGGCGCGATAGTTGGCATGACTGTTGCAGTAGGAAATGCAATGATCGACGCAACTGTTCCTCAATAACCCACGTTGATCTGTGAAATTTAAAAAAAAAAATTTAACTCAGCCATGAGAGGCTTTTTCTCTGTCACCTGGATACTTGCAATGATCATAGCACTCCGGCTATGATTCGACCCTGGAGCTCTAATACCATGATAAAATGTGATGTTGATTTAATAAATAAAAAACCCACTGGTCAGCTCTACAAAAGAGAGTTTGAGCCAGCAGAGTCTAGCTCTACAGAATGATATATATTCTCAGTACAACTCAAACATTATATAGCATATATAGATGTAGGGAAGTTAGATCCATACCCTAAGAAATATAAAATAATTCCTATCATAAGGTATCATGAACCAACTCTCACGAATTAAAGATTCTCCATTATCTTTGAAGAGTCTCTTCCCACGATCACGCTAGAAACTTGAACGAAATTACAAACTATGCACATGCATGAACGAATCAACCTAATTCCATGCATGCATGACGATAATATGTAATTTGCAAATTTAAATCTAAAACAAAATTCAAAATAAACTGATTTTTCCCATATACTAAATTATAGTTGAAAATTCGAATGCCTTTTTCACCATTTTTTCAAAAAAATCCGCTTCAATTTTCAAGATAATGGTTTCAAAAATAATAACACTTGTCCAAAAATACTGTACTTCCAATAGAATTTCTGCAGTTAATGACTTACATGTTATGGCATTTAATAAGCAATTATTTTTCTTTCTTGTTTTAAAAACTGAAGGAGAATTATTGTTTTTTTCTTTCTTATTTTAAAAAATTAAGGAGAATTAGTTTGCATTTCACGTGAAAATTTTAATGTTGGTTATTTTTTTTGGTTCAATGTATGATTTGTTAACAATATAATGATTATTTTTCCTCATATTAATTATTAGGGTAATGGGTGTATTGATAAGTAAAAAACATATTTATTTTGAAAATAGGGTGTCTAGAGATTTATTTTAGTTATTAAGAATTAGAGAATCTTTAGTACTAAGCACAAATTAAAAGTTGAGATTTATTGATTACATTGATTAATTAAATAAAATTTCATATGAAATGAATTTCCTTTTTTGTGTACGTGGTATTCATAAGTCATAGTATTATAACAATACCCTATTTCCAAATAGGGTAAAGTGAGGATGAATCTCCATAATTAAGAATTTTGTCCCATATTTTTTTAAATGTATATATATTTTAATTTAAATATTTTTATTTTTTATAATTAATACTAATAGTAATTTAAAATAAAAAGTTACAATTTAGTTATTTTTTATTATTTTAATTTATATGTATCACAAAATGTTTTCGCGTTTATCACAGGTTCATTCCTATTGTTGATCATATGGTTAACATTCACCACTGCCCCAGTTTTGAAGCTTCTCTGTTCGCGAAGAAGAATGCCCAAAAGGCATCCTTTTCCTCTATTTCATTTCCCACTAAAACTCTATTTCCTTCTCTTTTACTCCTCTCTATTTCCCTTCTTACCCTTCAAAATCATCCTATCCCCCCTTTGAACCTTACAAATACCCTTTGTTTGGCTTGAAAACCCCTTATTCTCCCTACCGAATCCCTTTCCTGGCCTTAAAATGCATTAAAAATGGGCCAAAAAACCATAGTTTACATATGAGGCTTATCCCCTTTTGGGCCAGCCCCCTTAACCACTTCCCCACATGACCCCAGCACTAAGATCGAGTGCTAGTCCGTAAGGCACTTATCGCAATCGAAGAGACGGACGGGAGCGCATTCCTGTGTTAAACAAAGAAAAAATCCGATGCGATGACGTTTGTTCTATGAATCTCGGGAGTGTTCTCCACCATCGATCTCATTAAGATCTGACGGCCCGCGCAAAACTTCTCGCGCACCCCGCAGCAGCCTTTTGTGAACCGCCGATGATAATCTCCACCATTGATCCCCATTCTGATCCGACGGTCACTACACCGTCGACCGATCGTTAATCGCAAATCATAAACGATGCCCCTCCGCCCTTTGTGATTGCGATCCTCCGATTGTAATTCCCGCTGTCGATCTCATATAAGATCCAACGGTCACAGGCCAATCGCCCATCGCCAATCGGAACTTTTAACTGAGTCATCCTCCGCTTTCCCCGATTGCGATTAGCCGACCCGATTGCAACCATTCGTTTCTTTTGATCTAACGATCCGCATCAAATCGCCCTCCACCCATTCCGGGTCCCACATCGTAGGCTCTTCTTTCATGCATTTCTCACGATTTTCTTTTGCATTGGCCCAAAGTTAAAAATTTTGTGTTCTAACACTAAAGTGCCCTTTATTCTGCCCACTTATTGTTAACCCCACGAATTAACCCCTCCATTTGTGGATCCTGACCGTTGGTCGCCATTTCCATATATGATCCAACAGTCTGTGTTGGAAATGTTGTCATTGATGGCAAAGGAATTGGGAAAGACAGGAGCAGCACTTAAACTATCCATAAGGAAAAAGAGACAGAGAGGTAGCAGAGGTAGCAGATGAAACAAAGGAATTAGAGACAGAGCAGTAGAGTTAGGGGTTTAATACAATTTGCAAAGGGGATGACAAAAGGGAGAGCTACTAGCAAGAGACAAGGTAATAGATTGAAGGTCAAATTGAATATCTGGCCAAGATTTGTATATGTTAATGAAGAACTGTGGCATTATGTTAAGTATGGTTGAGTAAATCTGGAATATATATGACCTATGTGATCAATTTCATAATGGGCAGAGGTTACCTACGATGGCCGGAGAGGAATGAAATCATTGTTGCAGAGTTAGGGATATGTGTATTATATGTATTGACTGATGTAATTCTTGTGTGGAATCCCCTGAACCTCTGTATGATTCTCTGCGTACGGATTTAAAAGTGAAATCCTGTTGAGGATTCATGGTGGTAGGATTCGAATTCTAGGATGAGACCTTCTTGTAATAAAGAACTGGCTTAGTTTGATATTTGCAGTCGTGGAACTACTTGGTTGAACATATGAGGGGCTCTCGAGGCATTCAGTGTATCCATTGAAGAATTTAATGGTGGTAGAGATATGAGGTTTTTAAATGTACAGGTAGAAGTGGAACTGTGACAGGATAGAACTCCAAATGGAAGGTTGATATGTTATATATACCATAGCAGAATTGAAGAATGACATTGAATTGTCACGAGTTAATGTTTGTAAGGAAATCCCGTCGGAAGAGAACTACTTTTTCTCGTTGAATATTGGAAATCCTGATAGACCAGAGTTATAGCGCAAACCCAGACTAACCCCTTTGGAATCATGAACGGAACCTTGAGCGAAGGGCGGAACCACGAAGGAGGAACAGTGAAGGCGGTTTATGGTTTTCTTCGCACCGCTTTCAACGGGCAAGTGGTATTCAAGAGGTGGGGAGCGATTCCATAGAACGGGCGACATGCGTCCCTGTACGTTTTTACAAAACCGCTTTTCACTATGCGCCATCGCGTGTTATAGTTCGACCCAGGATGCCCAGTGATATCGTTGAGCGCCGTTGATCTGGGAAGGGGTCATCGGACGATCGTCATTTGTTAAAAATGCGCGAAGATTAACACAGGTACGGCGAACCATCGCTCGTTAACGTTCGGCATCGGAGGTCAAGCGATATACATATATGTCGTTGATCTGGAAGCTTGCTAATCTAACGGTGATCGGACGCTGGACTTGCGCAAAGATTACTATGGTATGATGGGCGTATTGGATTGGCTATTGACTATGTATGTGGGCCCAGGGGTCAAAGATTTATCGTAAGATTAATTTATTTGGAAGCGTTGGATGTTTCTATAAAGTCTGAAGGGTTAAATTCAAAAGTTGTAAATATATTTATTTGTCAATTTCTTTAAAATTGATAAATAAATTAAAAAGAAATCAAAAATCCCCGTGGGACAAACCAAAAAAAATACTGATAGAGAAATACCACTAGCGGTTCATGGTTTTGACTCATGGTTTTAATAAAGGAAAAACTATATAAGGAAAAGAAAAATAAAGAACGATGTGTGCATTGTAAGGGTTGTGAATGAATAAATATTTCTAAGGAATATCTGCAAGGGCGAACTCTGATCTTAACTGATATATCTGAATCTACGATGCACCCATGGATAGAATGATCTGACAACGATGAATCTCTAGTTTGAATGAAGGACGAAATCATAAAGAATTGGTGTGAGTATACAGAAAATAAATAAATCTAGTGACCAGCAAGGTATGTCGTATGGAAACTGGTGGATCCAGTTTGAAAATTGATGAAACGTGGTCCGCAGTGGTGCTGAGGGTCGAAGCCTTCAGTGAGGGGGTTGTAGCTCCCTTCCAGTGGTAGCTGGTAAACGAGAGCAGGGGGTAGTAGCTCCCTTCCAGGAGAAGCTGGTAAACGAGAGAAGGTTGTAGCCTTCTGCTGGTGGGTGCCTGCGTGCTGGTATAAGTCTGCACCAGCATATATTGTAAGAAGTTTTCTCTATAATAAATATTGAAGACTGAGATTATAGCAGCGGTGATTTTCTCCCGAATTGGGTTTCCACCTTAAATCCTGGTGTTCATATGCGTTTTTTATGTTTGATGGTTTGTTCTGTTATTTCTGTTCATGCTTAATGCTTATCTGATGCAATGCTCTAAGTAAAGACATAATAAGATATCTGGACATACATGTTGGATGCAGTACTGTAACATATGGTTTTAAGAGAGAGAAAAGAAAATTTGTTTCAGCCCTAAATACTGATTCACCCCCCCCCTCTCAGTATTTTTCCCAACAATTGGAATTCTGAGCAGGTCCTTCTGAAAAAGCTTAGCCGCTAGAAGGAAGATCAAGCAGGGATAATTTTAAGAACCCCCCTAAATTTATATATATAATAAATAGGCGAATCCCCATGATACATAGGAAAAATGGAAGGAGATTTTATTAATAATATAATATGTATATATAATTTTTTGGCGAATCTCTCACGAGATTATATTATCCTATAAAATCATGGCGAATCACCAGTACAAATGGCAAATCACTACTACAAAATGGTGAATCGTTGTCTAGTGGAGTTCGGAGTGTTGGTTCCAATGAAGATATGGTAATTGAACCAGGAGTAGAAGGAAGAGAACCACCGAGACCAAGCATGGCACATGGTGATTCGTGAGGGAAGTAGTTCTCGTGTAGTTTGGAAAACGCGTTCTTCTAGTTCTGCTAAGCGTAGTGTTGTTTCTCATGCTACTACTAGCACTGATACTGAGGTTGGAGAGGAGTTTGAGGAAGCATGGAAGGTAGCAGTGGTGGAGAATTACAAAGAGTACCCCATGATGGGCTCCATTTTTCCCTTTGGTATTTGTGCATGCAAGACCTTCTGTCCATTGAACCAACAATTAGTCGTTCAACCAACAATCAACTTGACTGAGTTGATTAGGTACGAGTCAACTTAGACTAATCTTCAAAACTATGCTTTGCACTATCCCATATTTATCACACTAATGCTACACAGCATTGTGCATTTGCACCTAACTCTCAATAATTCTTTTCCAAGAAAAATCTATAATAAGAAAAATATTTTACTATATTCTAAAAGGTGAAGATGTCGAAATCATGCCACATAGTGAAAGGAAATAAAATATCTTTCCTCAAACCACCAAATATATAAAGAAAACAATAATGATTATAATAATAGAACTAGATCTATCGATCTATCGATCTATGCATGATATGAGAACCATAAGCATTCAAGAGACTAATGTTAAATTCTTAAAGTAAAAGGATGAAAATGAAAAATAAAGGAAATGTCACTTTTACTTTAAGAATTTAAAATTACCATGAAAATTCAATGCTTCCCTTACCTCCACATCAGCCCTAAAACCCATTTCTGGCCGTTTTTGTTCCGGGGAGCGTTCGGGAGTGAACGCTCGCTGACCGCTTCCGGCGTTTAAAAAACGCTCCCGAAGCGTTTTTTAAACGCCGAAAGCGCTCAGGGAGCGTTCGCTCCCGAGCGTTTCCGGAAATTCTCTCGAAAAGGCAGGGAGCGTTTTAACAGGTTCGGAAACGCGCTCCTGAAAACGCTCCCCTCAGGAAGCGTTTTCGGGAGTGCGTTTCCGAGCGTTTCCAAAACGCTCCCGCACAGAGCGCGTTTCGGAAACGGGAACGAGGGGGGTTTGAAGCTTCCCCGCAACCTTGATCCTAGGTGAATTGTTTACTTGCCTTCTTCTATAATATGTGCCAGGTTCAGCTAGCAGTGGAACAAGATTTTGCGAGAAACTTCTTATAGGTTATATCCTTCTTGAAATTCCTTCAAGTAGAGTCGCCATACTAATCTTCTGATTTTATCATTTTTCTTTATTATGGGAATAGTCTACCACTGTTTACCCATTTGGACTATGGACTTGAGGCCAATGATCAAGAGGGTTTGAATGGGAGGAACTAAGGCGTAGTTAGGTTGTTAATAGCATGATTCAACTAGGTACATGGATCTTCTTTAATATCCAGAAATTAAGACAGCCTTTCCAAACCTTCCTGCAAGTTTAGCTACAGAATTGCGCATTTGTCAAACCCTTGCATCCTACCTTCAGGCTGAAATTTGTTTATGTTGATCCATGTGATTGCACAGTTATCTTCTCCATTAAGGATAATTACGTTTACCTATTTAGATGACATGGCATGAGTTTGGATATTGCATTGAAGTTGGGTTCTGTTTTCACCTAAATTGGTGAAGTTTAGTTGATACAAATTTCTCACTATTGATTTAGAAACTTGAAAGATTTTGAAACCATATAAATCTAGAGCCATCTATGGGGTTCTGGATTACATTTAAAACCAAAACAACACCACTATAGAAAATAAACTTAAGAAAGGATCAAATCTCATAGTCCCTTGGACTCGAAGTTGTAGTGTAAAATCTACCTATAAAAATGGTTGATAGTTGAAGAAATTAAACCTCACATTTACAGCCTCTTGTCTTGTTTCCCTCCACAACTTGGGTTCTCTGTTGTGCACTAAGCTTTAATATTCCTTGTGTCTTGAGTTATGATTTTTATTTTATTAATGTAAAGAAAAAAAGTTGTGTTTGTGTTTGTGGAAGCCCCAAATATTTAGTGGGACTAGCAAGAACATCTTTTTTCAAATTTATGGCATAGGGGAGTACGTAGGGAATATCACATTCTATACAATACATGAGATATACTAGAAAAGAGATATTGGAAAGAAATATGATATTGTTCATTAACTAAAAAGAAAACAAATAAGTCTGTTTATAATTTATTTCTGGCCTTATCATCTTTCGATTTGTACAATTTATGAGAAAAAAATAATATTGCAGGCTATAGACATAGCACATACGTTTGATTTAGAGTGCTCATGGACTAATCTTTTTTGCACTGCACAGCCAAAATTGTTGGTGATTTCCAACACGATCATTTTTTCAAACCCGAAAGCACCTTTGTATCCATGTCTTGCGCATGGAGAGTTGTGGAATGAGGTATGTGACAAGTCTATCTTTCTTGACTGAGTTCTAGAATATAGACCATTATGAGTAGCATTTATTCCACAGTTTGGAAAAATCTTCCATTGAATAATCAAGTGTTTGATGAATTATGTTTATCTACATGTTATTCTGAAATTCTTTTTGCCTTTTAAAAGCATAGCAAGAAACAATAATTGAATCATATACATTTATACCAAGAGCTTCATACCTTGGATGGACTGACTAATATAAATTATATTTGTGCTTCACTTTACTGGTTGATAACATCTTACAAGTCTATGATCTATGAATAAATCTCTTTAGCTCTTTCTAGTATCTAAAGGAAATTGTACCATTGATAATATCTTTGATGTTCAATTCTAAGAAAAGAAGATACCTAATCAATAGGAATTTTTACAACAAAATCTAGCAGCCCCATATGATATAAAGTCCCAAGCATCAAAGGGCTAGTCTTGTGCAGCTGAAAAAGGCTATCCACTGTCACCACAATAGCTCTTCCTCTCACTTTTCGTTGGTTCTTCTCCAACTCAAAGGAGGTTTCCATAAGGATATGATTGCTAACTTGTAATGCTATAGAGTAGAGATCAAAAGTGATTTATAGAAAATTTAACCTAATTGAAGAATGAATGGTGTGAGAAGAGAAAGACAAAGGAAAACTCCAAGATCAAGTGCCTTATCATACCTTGGGAAAATGCAGTCAAGGAAACATAGATGAAAGAGTTTGAATGCATGAAGATGTAAGGAAATAGGGGACTACAATGTATGCCACAAATCAGCCCTAGCTTGCTGATTTTTATAACAGAAAATTACCTTGGAAACACAATCACAACAAACACCACAATCACGACACCCAAATCAAACCAAATGAACATCACAATCACAACACCCACACCAAATGTTGATAAGAGACCAGAAACAGACGTTCCATGTAACCCAAAGAGTCTGTTATGACATTGAAGCACATTACAACCCTACCCTTTTCTCTTGAGTGATCAAGTGCCTTTGCGACCAATTATATCATTCTTGTTTGTTGAATTGATTAAAAATGTCAAAAAATCACTCAAAATTTTGTTCTTGTACAAATTAATAACTGATCTGGTGCATGAGACTAATCGATATGGTACGTGAGGATAAAAATTTGGTGTTCTGGCATACTGTGGAATTCAATGGATGAAAATCATGTTTCTTATCTCTTGTAGTGGTCGATTATGCACTGGCACAATCAAGTAAGTTGTAACTGCTCTCAGGTTATAGGAATGGTGTAAAGTCATGATTACTGAAGTGTATGGTCAAAGATTCGTTATTCTAATGTGATGAGGGAGTTTAGTCACATTAATATTCTGTTTTGCTGCATTCAAGCATTTTTCTTGTGATTTGTTTGTATTGATTCAATGGCATTTTCTCGAGAGTATAACAATGTGATTTGTATTGATTCAATGGCATCTTCTCAAGAGTATAACAATGTGATGGTTAACCAATGTGTAGAACCTGGATCATATAGCCTTGAACCTATGCCAGTAGAGGTCGATCCATGTTGATGCAACATGTAAGTGCTTGAGGGCAGAGTACCACAGTATTCCTTTTTGAAAAATCTGAAGGGCACAAGGGCTTGACTAGAGGCTTTCATGCCTAGTTTTTACCAAAGCATTGAGGAATGGATAAGGCCCATATTCTGGCCAAGGATAAGCATCCAAATTTATTCTAAATCTGTTCTGTGTGCTATCCTGGGCAGGAACAGAGACCTGAAACTTAAGCTGTTTTCGTTTCAGGTGAAAAGGCTCCTGTCCTGACTGCATATCGGATATCCACATATATAACATGTGTATGCACAGCCGAACAGTAGCTAGACCAGCATGGATGCTTGATATGATTAAAGTTTTCCCTGGCAGACCCAACAATGATTCAAAACAAATGAACGTATATACAAAATTGGCAATTTGTACCAAAAATATGATTATACAAGTTGTATCCAACAAGGTTTCTGCAGTCAAGAAAAGCTACGAAAGAGTAATGCTCGGAGTACTTACCAATATGCTTGACAGTGGCAGCGGCTTTAAGCCCAGTTGTTGTTAAACCTGTAGACATTGTTGTTCCTTTTATTTTGCAAACCTTTCATTGAAGTCAGAAATCAATACCTAGAATCCAAGTTGATACTTGCCCTCAAATTGTTGGTGTATTTGTGGGGATGCTTAAGACCATTTCCATTAGAGACATTCATCCACATTGCCTCTGTTTTATTTCTTGGTTTAGTGTTGTCACTATAAATCAAGGGATAACTAAGTATTTTTACTAGCTCTTTGCCCAAGTAGGTGAGGTCCTAATGCTAGAGCTCTACTAAATTATTGTAAAACACTGAAATTTTAAGTAAAATATTTACATTAGTTTGACCAACAAGAAAACATGTTGAGCTAAGCATCCTTTTTCATTTGGAAATATAAGTCATCTGTAAACAGTGAATCTCTGCTACAATGTGCCATGCCAAAAGACAGACTTACAAGCAGCTAGCCTCAGTTTATAAACCATTAATGAGAAAATTTGAATTACAGACTCGTATAAAGGAAAATTGCAATATTTTATGTGTACTCTTACAAGGACTTATTTTCTCATATAAACCACTCGTATAAAGGATGTTGTTTCTTGACCCATATCAGAGACTTCTCAACTTATTTGGAAACTTGACAAAAGTGGTCACAATTATCCATTTCAACTAAACGTGTCCAGAATTTTGAATCCCTGGAAAAGGTCATCAAAAAATGGTCAAGTAGCATTAATTCCCTATTTGCTTCATGAATTGGTGTAAAGTTATGAAGTGAACCAATTTGTCTTGTCCCGTGCCTAAATAAATTCGCTTCTTAACATCTTTCAGTATTTTACATTTCAACACTATTTCAGAATAACATTTCTGTCATTCCATAACATACATATGCCTCTAGTATATATGAATACAAAAATATCTACCAATAGGGTAGACACATTGGAAGAAACTATATAATCAAACACCTCTGTAAACAAGTTGCTGAAGACATTGAAGAAAACGAGACAAATATATTGCAGAATTAAGTAGATACTTATTAGAGATGCATAAAAGCTACAAAGCTATCTTGAGCTGACTGAAATTAGATTGCCTTGCAACTGACTATGGGATACTAGTTCAGTTTTGGTGTAGCTATGGCATCATGCCCCTTTATGCAATTGCTACGCAAATTTTCATCTAAATCTTGGCCCAAACCATTTCAATGTCATATGAACCTGTTGTAATTGACAAATATTAAATTGGAAAACATTTAGTAATAGTATTTCTCTCTGTCATTCTATCTAAAATGACAAACAGGTCCAATAGCCCATAGAGAGTTATCCACAACTCATCTACAAATTTCAATTACAGACTTGAATTTACATTTCTCATTTCAAGTCCTTGTAAGAGTACACATAAAAGATTGCAATTTTCCTTTTAGTTCTTTGTCTCCATTTAAATTCTATACATATAAGGACTAAAAGCCTTCATTTAACTTTCAAATTTCAATCATGATGTTCCATTACTAATCAATAAACATGAATATAGAGAATAGTGCATCATGGAGATAGGATTTTCCCTCCCTAGATAAGGTTGACAAGCATCTCCACTTTGGCTCTGATATCACACAGAATCTATATCATTCCTATAAATATTTGTCTTGGCTGAGAATGTAAACAAGAATCCATAGCCATTTTCATAATCAGAGAGCCCAGAAAGTAACTAGCTCTTTGCTCAAGTAGGTGAGGTCCTAATGCTAGAGCTCTGCTAAATTATTGTAAAACACTGGACTTTGAAGTAAAATATTTACTTTAGTTTGACCAACAAAAAAACATGTTGAGCTAAGCATCCTTTTTCATTTGGAAATATAAGTCATCTATAAACAGTAAATCTCTGCTGCAATGTGCCATGTCAAAAGACAGACTTACAAGCAGCTAGCCTCAGTGTATAAACCATTAATGAGAAAATTTGAATTATAGACTCGTATAAAGGAAAATTGCAATATTTTATGTGTACTCTTACAAAGACTTATTTTATCGTATAAACCACTCGTATAAAGGATGTTGTTTCTTGACCCATATAGAAGACTTCTCAACTTATTTGGCAACTTGATGAGAGTGGTTACAATTATCCATTTCAACTAAACTTGTCCAGAATTTTGAATCCCTCAGAAAGGTCATCAACAAATGGTCGAGTAGCATTAATTCCCTATTTTCTTCATGAATTGGTGTAAAGTTATGAAGTGAGCCAATTTGTCTTGTCCCATGTCTAAATAAATTCGCTTCTTAACATCTTTCATATTTTACATTTCAACACTATTTCAGAATAGAATTTCTGTCATTCCATAACATACATATGCCTCCAGTATATATGAATTAAAAAATATCTACCAATAGGGTAGACACATTGGAATAAACTATATAATCAAACACCTCTGCAAACAAGTTGCTGAAGACATTGAAGAAAACGAGACAAATATATTGCAGAGTTAAGTGGATACTTATTAGAGACGCATAAAACTACAAAGCTATCTTGAGCTGACTGAATTTAGATTACCATACTACCGACTGTGGGATACTAGTTCAGTTCTGGTGTAGCTATGGCATCATGCCCCTTTATGAGTCCTCAAACTCTGAGCCAAGTAGCTCATGTTGATGATCCCTTGTCTAGTAGTGGTGATGATTTTGATCATGATGAGGAGTGATCATGTTGTTGATCACTAATATGTAGTCTTGTATTAGGCCAATGGCCTCATAGCTTGTAGCATTGTTTTTGGACTTTATGGGCCATTTGGAGCCTCATTGCTTATGTATTTTTTGATGATATGCATTGCACTCGGTGCCATTTTGATATATTCACCTTACATGGTATATAAATGAACAAACTTTGCATATTTTGTCTCTATTGGCTTGGAATCATCGCTGCAAATCTTAAAAATAGTTTTTTATTAAAAAAAATCATTATTTAATGTATTTTTTTTTAAATCGGTTCGTTTAGATCTAACCAGTACCAGTTAGATCGGTTCTGGTCTGGTTACCGGTTCATTAGGTTCACCTGTTCCGGTTTTTAATACTATGATGCATGTATGCTAAGTTAGGAATAAAGGACCTCAACACTACAACGTGTAAACTTTAGTATATATTTTGACAGTTGGTAAAGCATATATAAAACATATATAATATAATTTTTCCCCATAATAGCAGTAGAAATTACAAACCGGCAGATTAAACCATTCTAACTAATTGATTCAATTTTGAGAAGTCTTATGGAAAGATTCGTATTCCCAAAATTGTAAAATACCTGAATCAAAATTGATTTTATTACAAGAATTGCACAATATTGTAGTTTTGTTTCTTAATTCTCCACCGACTATCGAAAATAATAGTTTAATTTAAATCGATTGCAAATTCTAAGAATCTGACAGACAAGAGTGAAGTCAATTGTTTGACCCCATTCTTCTTTGTCAGATTTTGAATTATTCCAAGAATTTGCAAGCTAGCTAAAATGTCTTAATACAGCGGCAATGCACTTCCATATGCTTTTTCCACTCCTTGAAAAAATAGGATTATTTGAGAGTTTTGAAATGCTCCACTTATCCTTGTGAATTGTAGTACTGCACTTCTGTGTGACTTGCAAGTATCCTCCTCCGCGAAACTATATTACAAGCTACAATGATTGTTACTTTATACTTTGTTTTAGTAGAGGAAATAAACGTTTTCATTTGTTTATGATGATAGGATGAAATACCTTACTAAGTGCCCAAAGATATATACCTTGTAAGTTAGACAGTCTCTCATCTACCATATAATGTGATTGATTCTAGAGTCTAAAGTACCCTTCACATATGTAAAAATTCTCTTGATTGTCACTCAATGATCAACCTTGGTAGTTGTAATAAATTTTGAAATGTGATTTGCTAAAATCCCATTTAATAGTTGTTAGATAAATCAAACTCCACATCAATTGTTTATACAAAGATGCATTTGTTAGTTTAGAGTAAAGTGAGGTTAATAACTTCAAGTCAACCTCTATAGGTCTAGATGTTGCCTTACAACCAACCATCTTAAAATTTTCTAATCAACTTTTAACATAATTTGTGTAATGCACATTAAAGAAATTTGAGAACCAAAATATTACATAGCCACTAGTTAAGGTTTAGAAGTGTTCTTAAGAACAAGTTGTTGCCCAGATCTCTTCTTTGGAGGAATCTACAACCACAAAGAAGGTTATTGATGCCCAGACCGACTTTGTTGCCCTAAAACTACCTCAGCCAGACCTTTATGCCAAAGTACTGCTCCATTGTTGCCCTGAACTGGCCTTATCAGGTTTACGCCACAACCAAAGAACTACCTGCAGCCCAAACTAATGTTTTTTTCTGCCCTAAACTATCTTAGACAAACCTTGGTGCCACTGAATTGCTCCTCAAATTATCACTCCACAAAAACCCTTCCTTGCTTTCCAAATCAGATTAAAGGTACCTCAGAAAATTATGCCAAACAAATAAGAGAGAGAAGAGAGATTGGCTAGAGTAGGATCTTTCAGCACCGAAACCAATCAAAGAAAAAAGGGATCTTAAACCCTTAGCGAGATTGTCTACTCTAAAATTTCTTTGCCACAAATCATGGTGTTGTCCATCCATTTATGTCCCAACTCATGGGTGACAATGTAAGGGAGATGTTGAGCTAAGCCTAATGGAGAGTACTCCATGATTAATTTTTATGGAATGTTTGAGAATACGTTCCGTTATGCCTTCATTGATTTGAATTTTTATGTTTCAAACTTTCATTTTGTGTTTATTGTATTTGAATGATTTTCAGTTTTTTTAAACATAGTTAAGCTATCTATGGCTTAGTGATTGATCGGAAAACATAAATGAAAAATGGATCTTGTGAGCATCCAAATGGTGTCCTATGGTTCAGGTGTGAGTAGCATAGGTCTGTTTTTTTAGGGGCCAGGTATACATTAATCATACTAGAAACCTATGCATGTATTCTGAACACCAGGAAGACATCAACTGAAATAGAATCGAGGCCTTCACTACTCATTGAGCAGCACCACTCATATGCAGGTATCTAGTTCCATTGTCCAAACTCAACTTCACTTTCTAGTTGTTGCGTTGGCACTCCTACATTATATTCATACCGGTTGTACTCTTTAGTCCCATTGACCTACTTTTGTGGTCATTAGTCAGACATTAATAAATTTATCTTATCTTCCAACTTCGCATATATCTTACTTGAGATTCTATTCCACTCATGTTGTATTTCTTACTAATGAGACCAAATCAATTTATCAAAAATAATTGTAAAGTAATTTGAATGCCATGTTATCCCCCATAGTACATGAAAGGCTTTCAGGATTTTTTTGTTCCACTTACCAAACAGATCTCGATGGCACAAGTGAGTTAGTCTTCAAATGCAGTCAAGAGTTATTTTACGGACACACATTTTCCCTGGCATTACCCTTATGGTATTGTATTACAGACCACCTCCTCAACAGTGGGCATGCAATGTCTAGAGGAAAAATATCAGTGCAAGGTCTAGAACAGATTTATACGTTTTCTAATAGTTGAACCTCATAATAGCATATGTCTAGAACAGATTTATACATTTTCTAATCTTCCCTTTATGCTAAAAATAATTTCCAAAGATAGCAGTGTTTTATCCACTTGTGAATCACTTTCTAAATCTGGATATTCATGGTTTAATACAGCTTTCAATTCACTGTTTGCCAAGGCTAAAATCAGATCTGAAAAGAGATAAAGTCTACCTTTGTTGACCCTAGAAATAATTTGTAAGAGTATATTTCTGTGTGTGTACTAATATGTACAAACAGTCAATCAAACCTAGAAATTAGACCTCTTGTCCTCAATAATCTACAACCCATAAAGAGTATAGATTATACATTTCACCCCATCTGAAATTGGACTAAATAGGCTGTGTGTGTCTATATATATATATATATATATATATAGAGAGAGAGAGAGAGAGAAATTTCTTGATTATTCCATTATCCAGTCTCTATGTCATACACTCCTTGATTGAGTAGACATAGGGAAGCCCCTTGTGGTGATTGTAAATCAACCTAAAGTGAGGGTGCCAAGGCGACAGTGGTAACTCTTCCAAGTTTCATTGTCCTTTCAACTGGTGAAGGCTTTGCATCCAATGTGAGAGATTAAGTGGTGACATGCCACATGGAGACATCGGAGGCAGTTGAATTTGATGATATAATCAAGGACATGGTAAAAACAAGAAAAAAGAGCAAGGATAGCTGACTCAAGTCAACATTTGACGAATACATTACATTTCTTAATGAACACATTTTAGCATATGTCAGTCTGTACTCTGCCCCATAAGATCAATCCTAGGAATTGAACAAATATCGTGTGTATATAGCTGCTAGCAAAGAACATACTGCTTTCAAGCCAACTTTCAAGGTGATAATAAATAACCGGGCACATGGTAAAAACAAGAAAGAAGCGCAAGGATACTTGACTCAAAAAAACATATATTTTAGTATGTCAGTCTGCCCCCTAAGGTCAATCCTAGGGATTGGACAGGCAACATGTGTATATAGTGGATAGCAAAGAAAATGCTGCTTCACATGCAAGTTTCGAGACAATAATAATGCATCGCATACATGGTAAAAGCAAGAGAAAAGGGTAAGGACAATTGACTGAAAACAAAATATAATGAATGTATTACAGTTCCATGATGAACATATTTTAACATATGTCAGTCTGCCCTATAAGATCAATCCTAGGGATTGGACAGACATCAAGTGTGTATGTAGCAGCTAGCAAAGAAAATACTGCTTCCAAGGCAAATTTCAAGATGAAAAATAGAAATTAAAATACTTTTATGTCAAATTCCTGGAGCTAGACTTGGCTTTTGACATGGAAACTATGTTGTATTGATACTTTCTCTAAAACTTTCACCGACTAAGATTTTGTACAAGGCAGCTCTCATGCAAAGTTTAGACAAGCAATCAAATATCAAAATCAAAAACATTCTAAAGGTTCACAACTAACCTATACGTACTTTTCAACCCTCTTAAAGGCACATCCTCTTTATTTTCCTCATCCACATTATCATCCACTGCCACAGGTCTCTTTTTCTTTATTTTCTTCCTTTTCCTCGATTCCGAATTCACAAGCCCTTATGCAATTTTCTTGCTTGGATTTGCTCATTGCTGAAAAAACAATATAAAAATACAGCTAAAGAGATTATATTGTCAATACAGTGGAAGTCCTTACGTAGATTGCCTCTGTACTACCTGTTGCTAAAAAAAACCACAATTATAGTATAAGATACACTTTATGCTTTTTGCTCCCAAGCTTATTTCCATTTACCAAGGTCATATAAATAATAAATACAATAGGATAACAATAAAAAACTAATGCAACTTTCCACAGACAATGCTATTTTATGAGAAACTTCAGCTACAAAGGGCAAATTCCTGACCTAAAAATATGTTATTGAACTTCAATTTCAACACACTATACATTGAAAATGTCAACAGTCCAGAAATCAGGGTACTATGTCGCTCCCCCTTAATAATAGAAACATTTACAATAGAAATTAAAGCTATTAAAGGCAAAATTTATTCCAGACCCTGCTAATATTAAAATTTATCTTAAGATAACTGTCAGTAGGAACACGAGCAAAGGAAGGCATGGGTGATGACTCCTGGTGTCTTTTATAGATGTCTACCTGTCATGTCCATTACATTAGAAGGTTCTGGCCATCTGACTTACAAACATGCTTGCAACAGGTTCCCCTCTACAATCAGACAGATTCTTTGAATTTATTCATGAGTCTGATTACCCAGCATTGAGCAGGCGAACAAACGGGACTCCTAATGAAAATATGGATAACTTACATCATCTTAAAAGAAGGCATGAAGTTATAGCTGTCAAACTCTTACCAGTCCTTGCACAAAATCTGGCCCCCGATCCCATTGATTATGCCCTGGTTGTTAAGTTCTCTGGCCCCTAGCCAACCCAGCCCTTTATATTCATGGAACTTGATCTCATTGGGATAAGGCTCTATATCTTCCTTCCTTTGTAGAAGAGAATTTCATATTACTTTATTTGCTCACAAAGAGGATTGAGACCAAATTTTCGAAAGGGTGCCTTGGTTTAGATGGCACCTACTATACTTAAATTAATGGGATATGAATTTTAACCCAACAGATATACCACTGTATGGATCCATCTCCCATATCCTTTAATTCCATTTACCAAAAAGCAACACCTTGGCTCTGACTGGAAAAATTGGAAAAGAAATCATAGGTTCACAGATTGTGCAGACCCATGAGACAGATATTATTCATATACCAGATTTTTTGTCAAAAAAGAATGTAGAATAAGATCTACCAGAAACTATCATTCTTAAGTATATGGATTGGGGAAACACACAAATGTTAAATTATTAGCAGATTCCCTTGAAATGCAATTGTTAGGAACAAGCAATAGGAAAATGAAGGCAGATGCCTTGGCTCTTGGTGTCTGATAGAAACCTCTCATCTCCAGCTTCTCATATCTGTTCCAGAGTCACTATGCCTAACTGCAGTAAGAATATGCAATGGGAAGGTAGGTGTCTTTGCTCCTCATGTCTGATAGTGAACTCTAATCTCTGACCTGTCATGTACATTCTAGAAGAGAGCTCCAGCCCCCCATCCTAAAAATATGTTTGTGAACCGATTCCTCTACGATCAGAGTCCAGACATATAATCCGATTTTATGCAAGACAGTGATTGCCAAGCAAGCAAAAAACAGTACTCCTAAAAAGAGAACATTCACATCTAGTTAAAAGATGGCACGAATTTCCAATTTTAGATTTTGATTCTCTTGGAGGGATTGTTCAAAGCCTGGCCATCAATCTATTTGAACTTGTGAAGGACAGATACCCCTATCTCACTCTCCGCTCTTCCAACAAGATTGTCCTTTCTGGTTGCAGACAAAGCTGGTTTTCCAAGGACACTTTACTTCTGGTTGTCAGTCACTCACAGAAAACCAGGCTTGCAATTCCAATCCATTAAAACCAGGCTTGCAATTCCAATCCATTAAATAAACTGCAGAAGAATGATACCATATATATTCACATGGTGGTGAGTTATGAGTTAATGAGTTATGGTTGTCACTCACAGAGAGCCAGACTTGCAATTCCAATTAAACAAACTGAATAAGACCAGAAGAAGAAAAAATCTACATGATAAATGATAATCCACATACATTAATTCACAGATAATAATCCACATTGATTCACAGGTAACAGCGGAGACTCTATCTATCTGAACATCAATCAATCAGGTTAACAAAAAAGCTAAAGAGGAAGAAAAGATCTACATGATAAGTGATAATCCACATTGATTCACAGGCAATAGAGGAATCTCTACTCATCTGAACATCAATCTAAGCAGCCGTAATGTACATACCCACAACGACCATCAGCAATCTCCTGCACACAAACATCACTTTCTATTCAACATCAGCAATCTCCTGCACACAAACATCACTTTCTATTCACCTCACCAGAGTGGATTAGATGCAAGCTCTGAGAGTTCATGGGCAATAACACTGATCATGCCATCCACACCAACGTTACTATTGGGGGACTTGAAGGGCTGCATACCAGTCATGTATGAAGGGATTGAGAAAGGGTATGCACAGACATCTGGGCATTGTGTTCCAGAGTGCCCTACCCAAGCATAGGAAAGGGTATACTCTACAGTGGAAGGGAAGGTAAAATAATGAAACCCACAAACTGCCCTACAGAAATCCTGGACTGCTACATCAGTAGAAGTGAGCAAGAGATAGGGACCAGTCTTGGGATCAATGGGCAAGGGATGGAGAAGGGCTGTTACTACACTCTTAATCACAGCCTGGATTGAGAGGCGAGTGAGTGACTTTCCATGAGAGTAATAGCGATCATTCACTTCAGATCCCACCACAATATTCTTGCTGATGTTGGACCCAGTCTGGTCTGTGTAAAGCTGCACAGTCCTCCACCATTCTGCAACATAGGGGGTTTTGCTGCTCCTGACGCTTCTATTGTTGTCTGAGAGGGCAAGCAAGAAAGCCTTTATGATCCTCTTGTCATTGAAAGTCCAGTTGCCATACCGGATTGTGTGAATGGTGATATTTTCTGTGAGGCTTGAGCACAGGACCGTTGTGGTATCTCATGTGGACAAATTCTGAGGAGCCTTCATATCTCTTTGAGCTCCCAAATTCATTTCCCATGGATACATCTGCAGCTTTTGTTGAGTTGAAGTTGGAAGGCCATAGCCTCCAGGCTTCAACAGCTGTAAAAGCCAAAATACAGAAGAAAAATATAGAACCCACATGGAATGAAGCAGCAGAAACCCCAACTCTCTCCATTTATAAAAAAAATACAATAACTATTCCATAACTATTCCAAAGCCTCTAAACAAGTCCCTGATGTGCATTATCTCTTAATATTATGGTTTGCGTGGTCAAGATTTGGAAGAAGGAACCGGTTTGCAGTTTGATGTTGGTGAGCATTATGTTCATCCTCTTTTTTTCCCTCGCCGATCCTGTGCACAACATGACAAACCCCAACTACATGGAAAACACCAGGTACGCTGAGAATAGAAGGTAATCTGCATTGATAGCATCTTGTATTGATGTCATTGAATCCAGAACGACCGAGAGTCCCATTAATGAAATAGCTTGATGATATAGTCGAGCTTGATGATATAGTCGACATGAGCAGGCTCTCGAATGTGTAACCCATTTCCCAATAATGGAGGATTTGATGTTCTCAGTAAGCCATTACCCTCGCTCGGCTAGCAAGAAAATCGGCCAGCCTATGCACATCCAAGGACCAACATTCAACTTCAAACCCCAACCACGCCGGCGAACCAGTGAAAAAAAATTGGGGCGAATCACGCCAACCCCTTCCTCCAACGCTGTAAATCCAGGCGAATCGCATTGAAATGTGCCTCAACAAATAAAATCGAGGGCGAATTGGACTGTTTCAATTTTATGCTCATTTTTTCGAGGGCGAATTGGACTGTTTCAATTTTATGCGCATTTTTTTAGGTAGGCTAATATATAATAATTAATTATTTTTAAAATAATTATTGGGCGAATTTTATAAAACTATAGAAAATAGGGTTTATATAAAAAATTCGCCCTATTAAAATTTAAAATCCCTTAAAATTCGCCTTTGGGCTAAAATTCGCCCCTAAAATTATCCCTGAGATCAAGCAAGATGAGCAATCAAGATGGAACAACATCTATCAGGCCTCCGCTCTTTAACGGAAACAATTTAATCTTCTGGAAAACAAGGATGAGATCCTATCTTCAGTCTCTGGGAGCAGAGGTATGGGAAATTGTTGAACAAGGATATCGATATCCAACTGCAGTACCAACAGATCCAACAGAAAGAAAGAATTATGAAACAAATGCAAAGGCAGTCAATGCTCTATTGGGAAGTCTAACTGAATCAGAATTTGTCAAAGTCATGTAGCTGAATACAGCCAAGACAATATGGGACAAAATCATTCTAAGTTATGAAGGTGATGCAAAGGTAAAAAATGCTAAACTCCAAACTCTCGGAATTCAATATGAGAATCTAAAAATGGATAATGAGGAGAGCATTGCCAATTTCTTTTTACGTCTTGATGATATTGTAAATCGTATGAGAAATCTGGGAGAAACAATAATCGAATCTACCTTGGTTGAGAAAGTCTTAAGATCACTAACGACAAAATTTGAGTCAAAAGTTTCTGCTCTTGAAGAAAAGCAGGATCTTCAAAATCTTATTGTGGTGCAACTTCATGGCATACTAACTGCATATGAAATGAGAAGAGGAGGACCATCAGAAGTCAAAGAAGCAGTCTTTAGAACTTCTACAAAAGGGAAGGAAGTACAAAAAATAGAAGGATCAGGATATATCTCAGAAGAAGATGAGATAAACTTTGTAAAGAAACTTTAACTTCGCACAGGACGGTTCATAGGTAAGCTTCCTTTCAAATGTTTTGATTGTGGAATAGTTGGTCATTATGTTGCTAAGTGTCCTTATAAAGAAACAAATAAAAATGGGAATGAAGTAGCAAGAAGGAATAAGAATTGTTTTAGCACTAGAAACAGTTACGATACTCATGAAGACAGTGATGGGTTATCTGATAGTGAGGAAGAATGTAAACAAGATCTTAGACTTCTCATGGCATTTGAAAACGAATCTAGAGAAGAAAAGGATACTTTTGTGGATGCTCTAGAAGACAGTGATTTTCTTGATGAAAACAATAAACTCAAAATTTGCTTAGAAGAGAGTAAAATAACCATAGAAACTCTGAAAAATCAGCTTGAAGATAAAGAGAAACACAATGAGAAATTAGAGTGTGAAGTAGTAAGTTTAAGAAAAGAACTTGAGAAAGTAAAGACTCTGAATCTTAGATTTTCTAAAGGATCTGAAACATTAGATGAGATTATCAAGGTACAACGTTCTCCTCTTATAAAGACAGGTCTTGGATATATTGGAGAATCTTCTCAGGCTTCAGCACCAAATTATCTAAAAGCAGTTACAGCTGGTTTACAACATGCTGCCACTCAGAAAGGGAATAAATAATATTTACAAATAAAACATGATCATCTCAACTCAAAGAACACTAACAGGAATGTCTTTCAAAGAAACACCAATCAACAGGTAAATTCATGTAGAAGATTTTATGATCGCAGAAATTTCTTCTTCAATGGACAATGTTTCTCATGTCACAATTTTGGTCATAAAGCTGTTCAATGTGTTGCATATAAAACCATCATGACAAGAGAAGCAAGAAAGAAAAGGATTGATATTGAAACAAAGAAGAATACTTATAACAAATTTTCTCCTCTTAAAAATGAAGTTGAATGTGCTTATTGCAATAAATTTGGCCATGAAGAATCTGAATGCAGGAGCAAAGTTCAGCCAAAAGAACATGTTCCTTCAAGCTCCAAAGTATGGAAAAAGAAGGAATTACAGGTTGAAAATTGTGGCATAGCGTTGTTTGCAGAAGATGAAGAAAACCAATGGTACATTGACAGTGGATGCTCAAGACACATGACAGGTGATAAAACCAAACTTCTTGCATATAGTGCTATAGAAAAGGAAAATAATGTTACATTTGGAAATGATACTCCTGCAGTAATTAAGGGAAAAGGGTCTATTTTTCTAAAAGAAAAGGTGAAAGCTAATGAAGTCATGTATGTGGATGGATTAAAGCATAACTTGTTAAGTGTAAGTCAAATGTGTGATAAAGGAACTGAAGTTGTCTTTAGTTCAAAAGAATGTGTGGTACGTGATCTTGATACATGTAAAACAATTATAAAAGGAAAAAGAACTCCAAGCAACCTGTATGTATTAAAGAACTGCAAAGAACAATGTTATTTGAGTAAATCTTCAGAAAATTGGCTATGGCATAGAAGGTTGGGGCATCTGAGCTTCTCTCAAATCAACAAATCAAGCAGACTTAAAGTTGTTCGTGATCTTCCCAATATTACTCTACTTGAAAATATCATATGCAAATCTTGCCAATTCGGTAAGCAAACCAGAGTACAATTTAATGCCAAGGAATGATCATCAAGTAAGCCTCTTGAACTCATTCATACTGACATATGTGGACCTATGAGGAAAAAGTCACCACGTGGTGAATAATACTATATCTTATTCATTGATGATTTCTCTAGAATGTGTTGGATTGGGTTGATTAAACACAAAGATGAAGCATTTGAGAAATTTTAGATCTTCGAAGCACTGGTTGAAAATGAATTAGATCTAAAAATCAAGTGTTGTAGATCTGATCGAGGAGGAGAATATTCATCCAATGAATTCCTTGAATTTTGTGAACAACATGGCATAAAAAGACAGTTTTCTGTAGCTGGCACTCCACAACAAAATGGTGTTGCAGAAAGAATGAATAGAACAGTTCAACAAATGGATAGAGCTATGCTTGATGATTCTGGAACACCTGACACATTTTGGGGAGAAGCAGCACATACAGCAGTAAACATTCTCAACAAGGCACATGTTCGTGTAAATAGTGATAAAACTCCATATGAACTCTGGTATGGTAATCCTCCCACTATAAAGCATTTTAGAATTTTTGGAAGCAAATTCTTTATCAAGAATAATGATGAAAAACTTGGCAAGTTTGAACCCAGAGCAGATGAAGGAATATTTCTTGGTTACTCCTCTAGGAGTAGGGCATATAAATGTTACAATAAAAGACTTCGGAAGATTGTTGAATGTATTGTTGTTGTCATTGATGAGTCTCCTGCAGCTCCAAAAGAAGAAAAGCAAACAACAGATGAAGATGATGATGACACATATCCTTCTACATAAAATAGTAATGATACAAATAGTGAACCCAGTGAAGAACCCGAAGATGATTTGTTTGAAAAGGCTCCATCTAGATATGTTCAAAAGAATCATCCAGAATCTCAAATTTTGGGAGAAAAGGGATCAGGTGTACAAACAAGAAGGACTCTTGCGGGGTCTTCTAGCAATCTGGCATTTCTATCCACTATTGAACCTCACAGTGTTATTCAAGCTAGCAAAGATGAATGTTGGATTCAAGCCATGAATGAAGAGCTTGATTAAATTGAAAAGAATCACACTTGGGAATTAGTACCAAGACCTCAAGACAAAAATGTTATTGGAACTAAATGGATATTCAAAAACAAGTTAAATGAGAATGGGGATGTTATAAGAAATAAAGCTAGACTTGTTTGCAAGGGGTATGCTCAACAAGAAGGTATAGACTTTGAAGAAACCTTTGCTCCTGTAGCCAGACTTAAAGCCATAAGAATGTTTCTTGCTTTTTCAAGCTTCCGACAAATCAAAGTCTATCAAATGGATGTTAAATCTTCTTTTCTCAATGGTGATCTAGAAGAAGAAGTTTACATAGAACAACCAGAAGGATTCATTTTGGGAAATGATGAAAAACTTGTTTGTAGACTTAAAAAGGCTCTATATGGTCTCAAACAAGCTCCAAGGGCATGGTACTATCGTCTTGACAAATATCTTCATCAACAAGGATTTTCAAAAGGGTCTGTTGATAGCAACTTATACACAAAAACTGAAAATGACAAACTATTGATTGTGGTTTCATATGTTGATGATATCATTTTTGGAAGTAATGAAGAGTCTATGAGTCAGAAATTTGCTTCAGATATGCAACAAGAATTTGAAATGTCTTTACTCAGGGAACTAACATTCTTTCTTGGCTTGCAAGTGCAACAAGCAACAGATGGCATATTCTTATCACAAGCAAAATACCTCAAGAAAATCTTAAAGAAGTATGGCATGGAAGATTGCAAACCTGTAAGTACACCAATGATAACCGGATGTAATCTTAGTTCTAATGATGATTCCCCCACAGTGAATCAACCAGAATACATATCTATGATAGGAAGTCTACTTTATCTCAATGGGACAAGACCAGACATCATGCATGCAGTTGGGATTGTTGGACGATTCTAAGATAATCCAAAAGAGTCTCATCTTCAGGTTGTGAAAAGAATATTCAAATATCTACAAGGAACTCAAGACTTTGGACTATGGTATCCAGAATGCTGATCTTACTCTTCATGCATACACTGATGCAGATTGGGCTAGAAGTGTTGATGATCAGAAAAGTACTAGTGGTGGTGCATTCTATATGGGGCCCCGGTTAGTATCTTGGTTCAGCAAGAAGCAAAGCTCTATTTCATATCTGTGAAACGGGAGAAATATGTGGATCTCTTGACATCATGTTGCACTCCAACTTCTTTGGATGATGCAAACCTTACAAGAATTTCAAATCAAATTTTCCTCTATATCTCCATTGTGTGATAATAAGAGTATATAGGTATCCTAAATAATCATGTTGTAGGCTAGATAAGCATTCCCATCAATATCACTTCTTTAGTGAGACAGTGCAAGAGCAAGGTGAAAATTAAATTATGTTTCTCCAAAGACAAGTTGTTGATATATTTGCAAGCTTACCCAGAGCGTTCGATATCTCAGCAAACTGAAGTCGTCCTACTGCCTGCGGAAAGAGAACGAGTCTGCATCAGGAAGATTAGATGGTTGTAGTGCTCACAGATAGAACTAGTCAGGAGCATTGGTAAATGAAAGGGATGAATTGTTGGTCATATTATGTTTGAAGATGCAGCATGGTCTCAGGGGGAGCATGGCATTATCGGTTCAAAGGATCTTGATCAAAATCTTTGCCATTGATGTCAAAGGGAGAGGAAAAGCAACAAAGGGCTTTAGTAAGGCCATCAAAGGAAGAGTATTGCCATCAATGCCAAAGGGTGAGATTGTTGGAAATATTTTCATTGATGGCAAAGGAATTGGCAAAGAAAGCAGGAGAAAGACCTAAAGCTATCTCAGGCCAAAAATGAAGAGAGACCTTGTAGAGCGTCTCGTCAGAAAGCAGAGAATTGAAATGAACATTGAGGTAAAGGTTTATCTGATTTACAAAGGGGATGACAAAAGGGAGAGCTGCTAGCAAGAGACAAGGTAATAGATTGAAGTTCAAATTGAATATGTAGCCAAGATTTGAAGAACTGTGGCATTGTGTTAAGTATGGTTGAGTAAATCTGGAATATATATGACCTGTGTATTTTTTAATAATGGGCAGAGGATACCTACGATGTCTGGAGAGGAATGAAATCATTGTTGCAGAGTTAGGGATATGTGTATTATATGTATTGACTGATGTAATTCTTGTGTGGAATTCCTTGAAATTCTGTATGAGTCTCTGCGTATGGAGTTAAAAGTGAAATCCTGTTGAGGATTCATGGTGGTAGGATTTGAATTCCGGGATGAGACCTTCTTGTAATAAAGAACTAGCTTAGTTTGATATTTGCAGTCGTGGAACTACTTGGTTGAACATATGAGGGGCTCTCGAGGCATTCAGTGTATCCATTAAAGAACTTAATGGTGGCAGAGATATGAGGTTTTTAAATGTACAGGTAGAAGCAGAACTATGACAGGATAGAACTCCAAATGGAAGATTGATATGTTATATATACCATAGCAGAATTGAAGAATGGCATTGAATTGTCACGAGTTAATGTTTGTAGGGAAAACCCATCGGAAGAGAACTACTTTTGCTCATTGAATATTGGAAATCCTGACAGACCAGAGTTATAGCGCAAACCCAGACTAACCCCTTTGGAATCATGAAAGGAACCTTGAGCGAAGGGCGGAACCACGAAGGAGGAACAGTGAAGGCGGTTTATGGTTTTCTTCACACCACTTTCAACGGGCAAGCAGTGTTCAAGAGGTGGGGAGCGATTCCATAGAACGGGCAACACGCGTCCATGTACATTTTTACAAAACCGCTTTTCACTATGTGCCATCGCGCGTTATAGTTCGACCCAGGATGCCTAGCGATATCATTGAGCGTCGTTGATCTGGGAAGGGGTCATCGGACGATCGTCATTTGTTAAATATGCGCGAAGATTAACACAGGTATGGTGGACCATTGCTCGTTAACATACGGCATCGGAGGTCGAGCGATATACATATACGCCATTAATCTGGAAGCTTGCTAATCTAACGGTGATCGGACGCTGGACTTGCGCAAAGATTACTGTGGTATGATGGGTGTATTGGATTGGCTATTGACTATGTATGTGGGCCCAGGGGTCAAAGATTTTCGGAAGTTTAATTTATTTTGGAAGTGTTGGATGTTTCTATAAAGTCTGAAGGGTTAAATTCAAAATTTGTAAATATATTTATTTGTCAATTTCTTTAAAATTGATAAATAAATTAAAAATAAATCAAAAAGCCCCATGGGACAAACTAAAAAAAATAAAAAATAAAAAAAATATTGACAGAGAAATACCACTAGCGGTTCGTGGTTTTGACTCATGGTTTTAATAAAGGAAAAACTATATAAGGAAAAGAAAAATAAAGAGCGATGTGAACATTGTAAGGGTTGTGAATGAATAAATATTTCTAGGAATATGCAGAAATGAACTGAATCTTAAGCGTATATCTGAATCTGATGCGCATGGATAGAATGATATGACAACGATGAATCCTGGTTTGGATATTGTGAAATCATAAAGAGGCTAGATTGTGAATTACGTCGGGAAATAAATAAATCTAGTAGTAGCAAGGTATGGCCTTGACTGGTGGATCAGGTTTGAAATTGATGGCATTAGTCCCTTGATGGTGTTTGGGGTGAAGCATGATGAGGGGTTGTAGCTCCCCTTTAAATGAAATTGGCGAGTAAGCGAGAGCGGAGGTGTGCTCCACTGGAGAGGTTGGTAAGCGAGAGAAAGTTGTATACTTTCTATGGTGGGTGCACAATGCGTTATAAATTACACACCGGCATATATTGTAGGAAGTTTTCTCTATAATAAATATTGAAGACTGAGATTATAGCAACGGTGGTTTTCTCCCGAATTGGGTTTCCACCTTAAATCCTGGTGTTCATATGTGTTGTTTATGTTTGATGGTTTGTTCTGTTATTTATGTTCATGCTTAATGCTTATCTGATGCAATGCTCTAAGTAAAGACATAATAAGATATCTTGACATACATTTTGGATGCAGTACTGTAACATATGGTTTTAAGAGAAAGAAAAGAAAAAAAAATTCAGCCCTAAATACTGATTCACCCCCCCTCTCAGTATTTTTCCCAACAGTCTGCGGCCCTTATTACCCCAAATTTTCATCAAGACATTCCTTCCACCTTTCCGCAGTGTTTTTCACCTGTTTCACCACATCCATCATTTCCGCCACTCATTCCTCCAGGCCTCCAAAGCATTCTTTCGCCATCTCCCCTGGATTTCTTATAAAAAGTTTATTGCATTTGTGTAGGGATTGCAGAGTGGAAAATTCACACATCCTTCACTGCCGTAGCAACTATGATTCAATGCGCAGAAATAATCTCTCAGCAGCGGTAAAGTGTATCAGTAACAAAGAGGATTAAAGGGGTTTAAGCCTGTTTTTGAATAATTAACGCTTAACCCCGCGTTCAAAGGAAGAAAGCGCAGTTTGAAGACCAAATGCACACGAAACAAGCCATATATGTGTTTAATGTCAGCAGAGCACCGTTTCTCCAAAAAGGACACCTTCCTACAGAAGTCTTCATGCCTCCTCAAGCCCAAAAACAGTTAATTACACTGACAAAAGCTTCTTAAATACTATCAGAACCAGCAGTTATGGATTATGGAGGCCCGCGGACTTTCTATCCAGTTCACCATTTCCAGAAGGCCAGCGCAGAGTTCCAAGCAGCCAGAAGGACTTCACGAAACATCAGAGGTCAGATATCGACCTGCCAAAGACCCCTCAGCCATACTATGAAGTAAATACAACAATGCAGTGTCATTAAGCAACAAGGGCGTGGACGCTTCCTCCATGTTGTCTTACTGAATCAATTTAATGTTCATCATCCACTCCTGTTACTCGTTTTTCTCCTATAAAATTCCCTAAGAATAGATTGTGTAGGGTTCCAGATTTTCAGAAAAATATGCTGTGAGAGAATTTTGTAGGCATTTTTGTGGAACTTTCATATGAATGCAAAGAGCCCGTCAAGTTTCAGTGATGAGGAGTTCCATCTGTAATGAGGATTCTGGCTTTTGTGCTTCACAATATGTAACTCTCCCTTATATGTGATAGTTTAATTGTTCATCTCGTTTTCATCCATATCGCTTGTATCATGTTCTGGAATGTGAGTGGCTCATTGGTTTTTGGTATGAATTTATCCTAATTGATACTCATGCTAGAACCTGTCAAGCACTTTAAATATGGCTCAGGCGTGATATACTGTTTCATTTTCCACTTCAACCATACTTCTGCTATATTAGCTTCTATGGGATGTTATTTTTAAAATTTTATTGTCATGTATGGATTCTTAATTTTGTAAGCCCATTACATGTTTATATTTGTTTCTGGATATCATCCCAATGATAGTTAGTATTATCTCAATCTTTCATACACAGTAGACACCTTCTGATTATTCATCTCTGTGAGGTATTTTACAACTCATCCCTCTTTACAGTAAGCTACCTTTGAATTGTCTGATACATTTGTATTAAGAGTTTCACACCTTGCCTCTGCAGTATTGCTTTCCTTGTGTCAAGTTTCTGAAAGTTTTTGTCCCATTCAAATTAACCTTCCTGTTTACAAGAGATAGCATGAGAGCCTTTTCTGATAACTTCCCGTGTTATATCATATGCTCATTGATGTATAAGATGTCCTAGGCACTGGTCTTTCACAACTCAAGTCTGTCTCTAGGATCGACAACACCTATCATCTTGTAGGAACTATTTAATTTATATGGTTTTCCTAGTTTTATTAAATGCAAAATTATGTGCAATCCTTGTAAATGAGTTATTATGTGGACTAGGGGACTATTTGATATAGGGAAGTCAAAATTTGTAGACTACTAGCATTGACTAAACTTACAATGACTTCCCATCAAATAAGGGTAGACTTAATGGTTGAGATGCGTTGTTAACTCCCTCACCACCCAAGTTCAATTCCTTGCTTTCTTAGTCATTGGGACATTTAGTTGCGAGTTCCTCTTAGAGCTCACCACCCAGGTTCAATTCCTTACTTGCTTAGTCATTGGGTCATTTGGTTTTGAATTCCTCTTAGAGGGAAGAATGATTTCTGCTAACACACTATGCCACCAATTTCATTTAATATTTTTCAAATTTGAAACATACAAAAAAAATTAAAAAATTAAAAAATAAAAACAATGAAGAATTTGTTAGAGATTTCCAGCAATCAACATTCATCTTTTCAAAGGGAAGAAGGATTTCTGGTAACATGTTATACCTCCAATTTCATTTAATCTTATGCAAATTTGCAGCATACACACAAAAAAGAAGAAAAAACTGAAGATTTTTTTAGAGATTCCCAACATTCATCTCTTCAGAGGGAAGAAGGATTTCCACTCACATGATCTACCTCCAATTTCATTTAATTTTATGCCAATTTGCAACATACACACAAAAAAGAAAAAAAATGAAGAATTTGTTAGATATTCCAAACTTTCAACATTCATCTCTTGAGAGGGATGAAGGATTTTCAACAATATGCTATACCTCCAATTTCATTTAATATTTTTCAAATTAGCATCATACACAAAAAATAAAAATAAAAAAACAAAAAAAAATGACGAATTTGTTAGATATTCCCAACATTCAACATTCATCTCTTCAAAGGGAAGAAGGATTTCCGCTAACATGTTATACCTCCAATTTCATTTAATGCTATGAAAATTTGCAACATTTAAAAAAAAACACAATGAAGATTTTGTTAGATATTCCCAGCATTCAACATTCATATCATAAAAGCGAAGAAGGATTTCCGCTAATGTGATATACCTCCAATTTCATTTAATATTTTGCAAATTTGCGACATACACATGAAAAAGAAACAAATATATACCTCCAACTTAATTTAATATTATGCAAACTTATAACACACACACATTCATCGATTAAACATTCAATATTCATCGATTGAGAGCAAATAAAAGTTTCCACGATAATAAGAAGATAAATAATAATTATGGAAAAAAATTAGATTTGGGATAGTGGCCACATGTTCACTAAAATAACTATTTATTTGGATATGAATTCTATTCTACCCCCACCTGCTAATTGATTAAAATTAAAAAATGAAAGAAATCAAAGAAAAAATTGCCCATGCTTTCAAAGAAATATGAATCTCCAATGACAATTTCACTTCTACATGAAATAAAGACAGTGAGGGAAAGTTTTTTTTTTTCCAAAGAAAAAATCGAACCGTCCATTAAATAAGTAGAAGGTTACATAGTATATGCATGTAGCATTCAATGAACTGCATTTTCCTTTCTTTCTTTAGCATATGAAAAATGGAGTTGTAGCTGGTGAGGAGATGTGTGAATTGATCCTCCCAACTTTCTCCAAAATCATTTAAAATGACGTTTTCTTTCATCCTCCTGACTTCCTCTTCAATAGAGGAAGATACTGAAATAGGGATGAGAGAAGGCTGAGTCTGTTTTAAATCATCAAAAGTCTAGAATTGGGTAGTAGACACCATTCCAATTTTCTATGTTTTGTCACATAAGTTTGTTCAGAGAAATAACCAGTCTCTTGGATCTCGCCAGTGAGGAAAACAATCTGAAATAGAGACAAAAAATTATAGACATGTTCAATTGTTTTAAGAAAAATCTACATACTCAAAATAAAATATAAACAGAAACATCATGTGCAATAGGAGAGAGTTGTTGGAACTTAGCGGGCAAAAGGAGGTTTTTTGATCTCTCGGATCTGACCTCCTTCCACCGCTATAGCTACCCAGTGCCCCATATCTTGACAAACGCCCTCCTTAGATAGGAGGTTTTATTCATTATTTCATTCCCTATAAATCTAACAAGCAGATATCTGGTTAAAATGGGCTTTTACAATATTCACCTCATCAAGCAAAGTAGATAAAATGAAATTTTGGCATCTATGAGTTCCATTAAACCAATTTATGATATTCATAGAGTCCCCAAATATTTGAACATATTTCATCTCAAGAAACGATAGCCATCAAAGGAAAAGGTGAAGAGATTTTAATTCTGCAAAATTATTTGTCCCTTGACCGAGCTCGACTGATGGTTTAAGAATTTTTTCGGATGGTTTAGGAATGGAAAGGCATGCCCCACATCTGCTTTGTGGGTTAGATGCCCCATCGAAGTAGGCCCAATGAATATCCCCCCTGATATTCTCCTGAAGAATGACTCTGGGTTGGTGGGATTGGGCCAGGATAGGAATGTATTCAAAGATGGAAGCGCCTTCTGCAGCAAGTAGATTCACAGGGAAAATTTTATCATGGAAGATGATTATATTTCTTGCTATCCAAGTTCCCCAAGCAACCAACAGGGGAAGATTCCTGACCCTATCGTCTAGAGAGGCTTGCCACCATCTCAACCATGCCTCCCTCACTTCATCTCCTTCCCATTTTTGAGAGATATTAAGAAGCCTAAGGGTTTCATTCCAAAGCTGTATGTTAAAAGGGAAGGTAAGGAATAGGTGTTAAGGAGACTCCTGATTGGCCTTACATAGAGAGCACCATCCAGGGCCAATATTTCCCCTGCAATGGAGAAAATCCCATGAGGGGACTTTTTCTGGAGGATGTAATAGAAAAATAACTTTGTTTTTGCCAGAACCTTTAGCGCCGACAAGTATTTGTACCACCACTCTAGCTCACCCTAGCCTTTTTGAGACATTAACCATTTGTATCAAAATTTTGGGTAGAAATGGCCCGATGGAGCATGGACCCATCGGAGTTCATCTTGTCTCTCCTGAATCTGATTATTAGAGTTTTGAAAAACAATGGTAAACCCCTGCCTCTCTACAAGCCACCTATCTTCAAGCTAAAGGTCTTCCTCTGACAGCCTTTCTTGCCTCCTAATCGTTGACTGGCCTTGGATAGAAATCTGGTTTAAAGTTCTGAATCCCCTCTGGTCTAGATGGCCAATGAGCTCTCTAAACAAGGAAAAACTCCCTGAAAATCCCACCCAAGGTCACGACCTAATATTACCTGAGAACCATCCCCAACGTGCCATGCTAGACCCTGTTAAATGATCTTAACTGACATTACAGTAGCTTTCCAAACAATTAAAGAATTTTTTATTTTCTTATTTGGCATGCGCATTCATTCCAGAACTGGAATAGGATCAATATATTTCCTCTTAATGACAGTAATCCAGAGATTATCTAGAGTGATGAGGCGCCAACCCAATTTACCAGCAAGAGAGGCCGTGAAGGAGGGGAGCTTCTTAATACCCCACCCTCCCCAAGCTTTTGGGCGCACTATATTTTCCCAAGCCACCCATGGCATAGCATGATCTTCCTTTGATCTAGCCCATAGGAAAAAACTATAGTTTATATTGATTGTGGAGAGAGTACTTCTCGGGACCCAATAGACAGGAATTTCCAGAGCTATAGATTTCATCAACACCATCCTCCCTGCCCTAGAGAGCCATTTGGAGCTCCAGTGTTTCATCCTTGTCTTAGTCTTGGCAACTAGCTAGTGCCAATCCTGATGCGACAAAATTTTGGCTTTAGGAAGAGGCCCGGGTATTTGAAGGGGTCCTACAAAGTCTTTGCTTCAAACTGAAGAACCTCAGAGAATCTTCCCTCTTATGCTATTGATAGGCCAACTGTTGTGATTGTGGATTTTTGTTGATTAATGCATAGACCTGTAGCCTTCAAAAGAAGATCCAAGGCCTCCTTTAGATGGCAACTGTCTTCCATACTACCATTGCTGAAAAGAAGGATGTCATCAACGAAGAGTAAGTGGGTAACAATAAGGTTAACAACTACTTCAATGCCTTTTAGAGCCCCCCTGTGTTTTGCATCATGTATCATCAATTTTAGTCCTTTCGCTGCCAGAAGTAAGAGGAGGGGAGAAAGGGGGCATCCCTGGCGAAGTCCTCTTTGAACATTGAAAAACTTTGAGGCGGCCCCATTGATGAGGACTGTTATTCTTGAAGAGGAAATGCACCCCATTACCCAGTTGATGAAATCATTCTGGAATCCAAGATGGGTTAGGAGGAGTCGGATATACATCCAAATAATTCTGTCATAAGCCTTAGAGAGATCTATTTTGATTATAGTTCTTTTTGTTCTGCTCTATTTTAAACTATGGAGATTTTCTTAGGCCACCCCCACTACCTCATGAATTTGTCTTCCATCTAGAAAGCTGAATTTCTCCAAAGAAATATTCTGGGAAAGGAAAGGCTTGAGACGATCCACTATCACTTTAGCAATTATTTTATAGATGCAGGTACAAAGAGATATAGGTCTGAAGTCATCAAAATAAGTCGGATGTTCCTTTTTGGGAATGAGAGCCCAAAAAGTGGAGTTGAAGGGTGGATAGATAGATCCAGATCTTCTCAATTCTTCCACCACCTGTAGTAAGTCATCTCCCAAAAACTCAAAAAATTGTTGGAAGAATTCCACCATCCAACCATATGGGCCAGGGCTCTTGTCCTTCTACATTTCCTTAAGGATGTCCTCCACTTCTTCCTTAGAAACAGGTTCCATGATATTGTCGTTTCCTTCATCATCTATGTATCTTGGGAAAAACTAGACCACCCTGATAGCTTCAACAATGGAAGCCTCCACAAGGGCTCTGAACAATGATTTTAAGTGTTTCACTCCAAGGCCTGAGATTACCTCAAAAGAGCGTGCCATCTCTCCTTCTTTCGTCTGCATACCCCAGTTTGTATTGATGTTTTTTCTTCCTTTTGCATAGTTCTGGAAAAATTTTGTGTTCTCATCTCCGACTCGCAGCCAAATAGCCCTACTCCTAAGGCACCAGCTCTCCTCTCTAACCTGTTAGGTTCCCGTGATTTGGCCGATTGGCGAGCCAAATGATGATGTAACATCAAACCAAGCTTTGGAGCCCAAGGACCTAGCCTTCCTGGACTCAGAGAGGGCTCTCTCTATATATGTAAAAGATGTCGGTGTGTTGCTTATGGTATTCTGATATTAGGCTAGTTATGAAGTGAGTTTTTGATTTTTGGTTTTTTAAGTTTCGTGAGGGATAAAACTGATCAAAGATATAAACTGGATAACAAGATGTAGATAAATTGGGCTATGGGGTCAAACAGGTCAAGGAAACTATGAGATGATGATGCAAGGCTGCTGTAGGGCCGATTTGATTCACGGTAGAAGGGATATTTGGGAAAAATGGAGTAAATGGACATCAAGCTTGTGAAAGACGAGGGATTTCAAGTGTAACTAGTTGATAGCAGACATAAACATGTTATTGCAAGCCATTAATCATGCTAGATGTAACTATGAGCTAATTAATACATAGAAATCAAAACATTCCAGCCATACATAGAAGTATAAGACCTTCTAACTTTGGGAAATGGCTATCAGATTTTGGGGAAAACACATAAGACAAACTAACAACTTACAACACTATGCCGGAATGCCTAAACATAGTCTTTAAGTTATTGGGCACTTGGACAAACAAGCTTTCATAGTTTTAGGCAAAGGGCTAGATCGGGACTAGGCCTCCTTGGTTCAACAAGATGATAAACTAATCAGTTCAAGAGATAGTTTCATGGACAGAACTATGGGCAGCAAATAGGTAGACATGGCACACCATACATCCTACTTAACATTCATAGAAATTATGAATAAAACTAGCAACAATACCTTAAGTTACTAAAGAGCAGCTAAGAATTCTTTAGCATAACTAAGGAAGAAGAAAACATCAAGCTATGAAGATTCAGGAATTTTGAGGTGCCTCCATGGGCATATCTCAAAATCAATCTCTACTGATCTATAACAGCAAGAAGCATGTATTATGAATGAAAACTAGAAGACAAAAACATAGCAAGAAACACTATACCATTCTACCATGTCATGGAATCCATCACCAATCCTTCATCATTCATCAAAAGCATCCAAGAGGCAGTCCAAAAATCATAACACAAGTATGTTCTTCAAAGCTCATATGACCAATATATTGATTCTTCTCTCAAGTTCAGCCTCTTTTTTACAATGAAGCCTTGTGGAATAAATAGGCTTGAGGGAGGAAAACCTCATGGAGCAACTAGCTATCCCATTGGCCAAGTCAAAATATCTAAACTTGTCCTTGAGGCTTTGCAAAGCCCAAGGCACAAAATATCCTATAAAATATCTAAAAAAATGCTAAAAACGGAAATTATATTGACTTTGTAACATTTTCCAAGTGCAAAAATAGCTAAATGCACATTTGGAAAAAGCATATTTTTGGAGTTCAAAAATTGCAAAAATACTTCAAATTTACATTAGAAAAAGGTCACCTGACTTGCTTGAGACAATTGGTAGCCTTCCCGTTGTCCAAACGAGGCTCATGATAGCTCGTTGGAAAGCTTTCTATGTCTACTTTCCGGCGCAACTGAAATCACCTCAATCTGATGCCTGGAAGTCCTCCAAATCTGTACCTGTGTGTAAAAAGCCAGGAAATAGCAGACTGCTGATATGACGGGCAGAATGTGCAAAAAGTGAGCATTTTTCGCCGTTTTGAGGGGGCGAATGATCTCCAAATGCTCTGAAAATCACTGAGGACCTGATCATGAAAATATGGCATCAACTGGTATCATCCTCATCCCTTGGCAAATCCTCAAACTGAAATGGCGAAATTATGAGTTTTCGACCAAAAACCCAAAAAATGCCAAAAAACAAAAAGTTGTCGAAAAGGGCTCAAAATTGGCATGCATGACCCTCAGGGGTCCCTAGCAACATGCTCTGAAGCTGAGGCCAAAATGTCAAGAACTGATATGCTTTTCTCCTCTTTTCGTGCCGGGTGCTTCCCCTTTGCCTTCTTCAACTTCTCTTGGGCTGCCTTATCTCATGTTCAGCATTCTGGCTTTGGTGAAGAAGTCATGGCCCCTTGCCTAGGAGAGGCAGATAGCACATGCTTTGGAGAATGCCCTTCGCGATCCATGTCTTGTATTCGCTTGCCCTCATCAGGATGCTGCTGTGTATCATCTCTTGGTTGCCCTTGCTTCCCGTCACTATCATGGTCTTGTTCATCATGTTCTTATTGCTCAAACAAAATTCACCTTCTCTGTCGGTCAACAGGCAGTCAAGCGAACCATGGTTTGGTATTGTTGTGTGTGATGTCCTCCTTGGGTATAAGATCCCTACTCCTTCCAAACAATACCTTTTCTTGCCTTTGTATGGAATTCAACAAGTAGACTCAAGGATAACAACACAGTCAAAGTGATGCTTCTGTGTTTTGTGGTAAAGTCACTTTTCCTTTGATGTGTTGAGGATATAAGATACCCTTGTTTTTTAGAGGAATGCAACAACTGTCCTTTAGTTCAAGACCTTATTTTTTCCTTGTAGGCACTTCATCAGCAGATCCACCAATATGAAGACATTCAACCGTAAAATGTATCTTACACAATCAAAGTTACTGTGTGTATGAGATAAAGTGGCAGAGTTTTGAAATGCTTCTGAGGTGTTATCAAAGGCCTGTAGGAGTTAAAAGCCAATAAACTTCTTTTTGAGCAAAGCACTACCCTCCTTGTATACAGCTCACCAAATATGTTTAATAACACAAACACAGTCA
The DNA here is from genome assembly GCA_034641835.2 of Pinus albicaulis. Lineage (NCBI taxonomy): Eukaryota > Viridiplantae > Streptophyta > Pinopsida > Pinales > Pinaceae > Pinus > Pinus albicaulis. The sequence goes on along the minus strand of CM076583.1, from coordinate 935,479,696 downwards.
AACAATAAATATCTTACACAGTCAAAGGTGACTGTCCATAGGATAAAGAGATAGGCTTTGTAATGTTTGATGTGTTAACAAAGGTCTGGTAGCACTTCAAATACCAACAAAAACTCTTTTCTAAACAACACACTGTCCTCATGTTACTTCACTACTCTTTTCATACCAGCTTGACAACACCTTGAAATTATAGTGGCATATTCCTCACTGACTCTGTTTGATGAAAGGTCAAACCCTGTTTGGTTAATCAACAATGTTCTCAAATCTATTGTGAATGCCCTCTTCAATATAAGACCTCTACACCTTCAGAATGCTGCCTTTCCTATCTTTGCATATAAATCAGCCATTACTCATAACGAATTATACCATCAATCAAAGGAAAACACATTCAAGAGGACTTTCTTGTGTTTGGGCACCCAGCTTTGGTGTTTGAGGCAATAGGACACCTTTGTCTTTGTAGAGGAAGGAAAAATAAAGACCCCTTTGATTCAACAACACTCTCCTTTGAAACACGGTGGCAGCCATTGTTCGAGAGTTTGAGCAGCTACGGAAAGAGCTGGAAGGCACCGTTGTTTTGATCGGTACTGCGAGTGCGCGAGCTGCTCTGACGCGGCGCGCAGTGTCACATTCCTTTGTAAATTTTGTGCACAGGCGCGTCGCGCACTTTTCCAGGAGTGTCGCGCAAGTTTGCAGTCCATTTTGAAAGTCTTCCTGGTGTCAGAATTGGGCGCGAGATGGCTCGTTGGAAAGATGTGGAAGTATAATTTACAGAACAACTTGAATTTTTCCATTTGGAGTCCATTTGATTGTTCAAAAATTGATTTTCCCAACACTGGTCAAAACTGGTGAATCCTGGTGCAGAAATGCATCAAGCTGTTTGTAGGCCATTTTTGAATGCCTTCCCAGTGTTGGAATTGGGCGTGAGATGGCTCGTTGGAAAGATGTGGAAGTATGATTTCCAGAGAAACTTTAATTTTTTAATTTGGTGTCCATTTGATCCTTCAAAAACTGACTGTCCCATCACTGGTCAAAAATAGTGAATGTTGGTGCAGAAAAACACAACGTTGATTGCAGGCTACTTTTGGATGCCTTCCTTTTGTCGGAATTTTGCCTGAGATGGCTCATCGGAAATCTATGGAAGTCTATTTTCCATAAAAACTTGAATTTTTTCATTTGGAGTCAATTTGTTTGTTCAAAATCTGACTGTCCCATCACTGGTCAAAATGATGAATCCTGGTGCAGAAATTCTCTCGTGACACCTGAATTTTTCACGTTTCTCACAAACCATGATACCTATGTAGAAAATGAAGGAGGTTTTTATTTTTGAACCTATAAGGGACAAAAACCTCTCTAAATTTTGTAAATATCATCTCGGTTTGATCAGAAAATCATTTTGAAACAAACTGCCCGGGCGCTCCTTAACCCTAATTTTGTTGTGGCAGAGGTATTATGATTTCAACAACCATGCAAATTTTACTATCCTTGTGTATTTGCTAAGATCAGATATTTGAGTCTCTTTTTGACTGCGGGTACACTGCTTCAGTGGCATTCACTTAAACTCTTTCATCCGTTGTAACAATGTGTGAAGGGACCTCCTTTTTGACAGTGGCATGCACATTCTGTCTTTGGTGACTTTTAAAGCCTGAAGAATTAAACCAAAGTATTCTTGTATTTGCTGTGCTTTGAAACTTGTAGGGACCTTTACCTTTTAAGCTTGGTTTAACAGACTCTTGTAGGTGTCTTTTGACTGTAGATGCAAAAATACAATTGTATTGACTTTAAGTTCAATCATCCTCTGTCTACTGAAAAAGGGGATTCCCTTTACAATTATTTTTCACTTGGATTGAAATAGTGAAGCGCCTCATGGGTTTTGAATGCTGCTCCAGAGCTATGAAACTTATTTCCAGAACCTCTGTCTTAATCTGCTGAAGGTTATTTGATGAGCAGGCTTTGACAAAAGCTTTCTCTTATACATGATGACAGGCAAACCAACTTTGACAAACATCACTGTTTTTACATCTGTCTTTAGACAATACTTTGCTTTAGAAAACTTTAATCACTGTTTCATTTTTGCACATGGGTTTGAAGGTCGATTCCTGTTAGCTTTGTTTCTCTTGCTTTGATAGTTTCTCGTCCTCAATTGCTTTTCCAAACTCTTTCCCACTGTAGATGTCCAAATTTGCTGACCTTTTTAGATTTGATCTTATATGATATCTCTGTTCATTGAATAATGAAAACCCATTTTTGCCTTGAACTTTCTAAAACACTGGCAATCTTATCAAAACAACTCTTTGTCTATTATGAACAATAGTTTCCATGGCGATGTATCTTGATGACAGAGACTAGATTATTTGTGCCAGTTGTTATAGCAATTTTGACAAGGCAACTGTTCATTGATGAAGCTGCTTTCCAGAAAGACATGCTTGATTGTAAATGCAACTGTTAGGTGTTTTTGAGCTTTCTTCTTTGACTATGAGTAGGAGACAAAATAGGGGATGATGCATGAGAGTTAGAAAGTGAAACAAGGAGAGCTATTCTTTATGTTTCCTGTGGAGGAGCTCTTCACTGTCTTATTGCACTGCTTTTTGTTGAGGGGAACTGAAATGTCACCATTTGCCTTGGTCAACTTATGCCAAGTCATTTGAAGAGGATCTCTGTCAGTATGGAGGTTAGCACTCTTTGAAAAACAACCACCCTTTCTTCTGCCTGTGTAATGACATGATTTGTCAACCTTTCTTCAATTTGGTCTTGTTAAAACAGCAAGCTGCTTATGATTAGAATTGTTTTCACTAATGATATGTCCCTCTAAAGGTCTTAACAATTCATATGATTTGAAAACTTCAAAAACTTCCTGTACAAGACCCAAACTTTGTTTTCCTTTTAACTTGCATACTTCAGACTCTAGCCCTGTTATGATCATCACTTACACTCAGAAAACTTAGAGTCGCTGTATCACTGTTCAGTAAAAAGAAAACCAGGGCTTTTGCAATCTTTAAAGTCAATATTGGCCAGCGCCCTATGCTTGTAGATGAAGGAGGCGCCCTAACCCTCTGCTTGTAAATGAAGGAGGTTCTTGGCCATGACAAATTGATTTCAACATGACATTGATGCTCTTTCTCTTACGTGATTTTCTCTTTGCTTGCAAGGTCTTGATAGATAACTCATGCAATGGATATCTCAGGCTCATTTTTACATTGAGAAGCAGTTGTTCTTCTAAATGTGCATTCAAGAATTTTCTCCTGAGATGAAGTTATATTTCCTGTCTTTGTAGAATCCATAAAACACTGTGAAACACCTAATAATCAGCTTGAGACTGTGGTCTATGCAGTGCTGAGACTTAGGGGTGTGTAAGTGGCGCGACTTAGGGCTGTGATCAATTTCATTTGCAGAGTGGGAGGTCTGTTATGATTGGTCTGTAGCAGATGGAGGTTTTTGGCCTTTTGATGGTTGCCAAGGGTAAAATGCCTTAAAGCGCCACTTCCTAACTTAGGGGAGGCTTTTGAAACAGACTTGGATTTGCCTTTTAGAGCTGATGGGCAGACCAGTAGGGCTGAAGCTAGATAGGATAGTGATAATGAGTTTTGACTTTGACATGGGTGGACTGAAAAGTAGGAGGGCGAAAAAAGTTTTATGAGGGTTTTCTAGATGACAGATTGACATATGGAATTCAGCTTCTAGAAAACTCAGCTATGGATCTAGTCATCACCAACAAGTGAAAAATACTGATGACTAACAGTGGCTCCATTTGGGGAGGGCAGCTCCTCGTCAGGAGGTGTCCAGAATTCAGATTTTTGGCTTATGAAGACCAGTGCCTTATCCATTGGTGAAAAATTTCACCTTCTTTTGATGCTATTTCTGAAAAGTGACAACATGGTTAACATCAATGATACTTGTACCTACCCCACTATCTTTCCTATCATTTTTTCTTCTCTTTGGCGCTTTTGAACTAGCAGCCTTTTGAAAAAGTATATTTTTCTTTTTGAAAAATGAACCTATCTATTTCTACTCTTATATCTGCCGGGAGTTCAGATTAAGCTGATGAACTCCTTCATTACTCTACCTATGCTTAGATCAACTGTCAAGATTAAGCAGTTTGACAAGATTTTATTCTCTAATCTAAAACATGAAATTTAAAATGATCAAATCAGGATTAGACGGTCTGATTTGTCATGCATTTGCGGCATAAAAGACAAGCTGCACACAAATATTATTTTGCAACAAAGGAAAACTAGACAAGCGGGGCTAAGATGTGCAATGTATTTTTCATCCCTCGCTTCTCTCTTTGGTTCTATTTTAGGCATGTGGAACCAGAATCTCTCCCTAATCTAAGCTCTGTGATAAGTCAATCTTACACAATGTTGACTATCTTTTCCACTCACTAACTTATCAGAAAATAAATTTAAACATGCTCAGCTATGATTAGGCTAGATAGCTGAACAAGACATTGAAGTACTAGTAGCGGCATTTAGAATTGCTCGCTTTCCGAAGGACTATTTTTTGGAACATGGGGCTTTACTACTACTTTTTAGAAACTGCCCTCTTTTTCTACTTTTTCTTCAAACAAACTATAAATGAAAAAGGTGCTCACAAGACTGAGCTTATTTTCTACAGTTGTTTATCTATTCTATCTTATAACATACACTTGGTGAACTCTTCTTTCCAATGCAACCAGTCAAGTAGATGCTCACATGGGTCATTATGTTTTAGTTCTTTTATGATGCAGAAATAATGAAAAGGCCACTCCCACTTGGTTTGTTTTCGGATAGTAGTGTGTAAGTTTTTCCCCATTCTAGGCAGCAAATTGTTCATGATAGAACCCACTACTCCTTCAGACTTCTCAAGGAAAACAACAAATGGATCTTGGAATAATATCTGATCTAGAGGATTTGAGATATAGGTTTCATTCAGGATTATTCTTTCAGACTTCTCAAGGAAAACAGCAAACAGATCTTGGAATAATACCTTATCTAGGGGTTTTGAGATATGGGCTTCATTCAGGATTACTCTTTCAAACTTATCAAGGAAAACAACAAATGGATCTTGGAATAGTACCTGATCTAGAGGATTTGAGATATAGGCTTCATTCAGGACTACTCTTTCTTCCACTTGAATATATTTGGGACTCTCCCGGTAAAGCAACTCTTCCCCTTGCTCATGATCACTGGAACTGTCAGACTCATCATATATTGCAGTGTATTTTTCAATCCAAGCTGATGTGTTTTGATAGGGAGGGCTGAAAACTGTGTGAAGGTCATCAGGTCGATGAGTAGGGATATACTTTGACAGTAAATTATCTTCAAAGGATAGTGTGACAACTCTCATTTGTTTCTCAACCTCTACTTCATCATCTGCAATTTGTAAGTCAATGGAACTTGGTGGCTACAGATCTGGAGTTAAGAAAGATTCCATGTCCAAAATGATTTCTTCAATCATTTCAGGAAAAGGCTTCTCATTTACAACATGCTCAAGAATTTCACCATCTTCCTCAACCTCGTCATCAAAGCTGAAAAACTGCTGATTTCCAATTATGTGAATGTTATCTCTGATGGACTGAAGTGAAGTAGAGCAAAGAGTCCGAGACTCTTCACTTACTTCTAAAATCTCAATGCTCTCCTCATCAGTGTCATAGATGACCTGTAATGGCTGCTCACTTTTCTTAAGTTTATGAAACTGAGCTTCCTCCCAAAAATCAAAAGCTGAGTGTTCTGCAAAGTTAGTTTCTGTTTGGAAATCACAATCATCAACATATTGATCAAAGAATCATTAACATAAGAAATGTCATCAACCATGCACATGGACTATCAGATTGCTTTTCTTCAAATTGATCTACACATCTATTTTCTGATTTATAACATGCAAGATTAACAGGAGAAAGATCAGAAAACTTTTGGTTATATGAAGTTTCAGAGGTTGTTTGTATGTTTATAAGTTGATCTATTTCATCTTCAGTTAAAAAGGGAGGTATTTTCATTTCTCTACTGTAATCCTCTTTCTCTTGGGAAATCTGATTTGAAAGATGAATGTCTTTTGGGGCTTCACTTATGAGAGATGATGAATCATCACTTATGCCCTTAGAGAGATCCCGTGGGTTTTCTGTCATTTCTTGCTTATTTTCATCTTCAACCAATTCTTTGTGATATTGAGGATAGTTATCATGTAATTCATGAGTTTTTTCTGATAGATTCTTAGGGGGCCAGTTTGCTTTTATGAACTCAAATGACTCCCAACATAAAGGTAGAGACCCTACAGGTTTTGATTTATCTTCTATCTCAGATTTGAATTCTTCTTCAATCAGCTCTTCTTGATTTAAGTGAAAGTTAACTTGAGCAGGGTTTTCCTGAATAACTGCTGAGAGATCTTTAGGGAGCAAATTTTCTTTCAAAGTCGGGAATGATTTAAAGCATAAGGGTAAAGAACCTAAAGGTTTTGATTCTTCTTCCATTTCAGAATCTGTGATTTCAAAATGGCTGATAGCTTCTTTAGAGCATTCCTCTGTGTTTTTATTTGCAACTTTCCCATTAGGCATATTTTGTTTATAACTCTTGTCTTGTGATAGTTGAGTGTGTTTAACCCGAGGAAGAAGGGTAGGTTGGTTTGAATAAGCAGTGTTAACCTTGTGTTTTTTCCTATCAAGTAACTTCTCTAGTTTTCCTACCATACACACCAATTTTTTCAGCTTTTCCTCTGAAGATGCTAGTGTCTCTTGATTTGCTTTGTCTTTCTCTATTGTTCTTAGCTGTGCCTCCCTATTTAGTAAGTTGAATTCTACATCAACTGCTATTCTTTGCATTTCCTCTAGGGTCAAAGGATCTTTGTTTTTTATCTGGAAAACCATCTCTGGGTTAAAATAATCTGGGTAGTGCAAGAGAGCACATCCGAGGGGTGGCTTTAGGTTAGCAGGCATTGCATGGTATACTTTATTGAACCTGGCTGAAAAGTTTTGTATTGTCTCCCCTGGTTGTCTTTTTAACTCATTGTATTCCTTTATGATGAGAACTTTATTACCTATGACCACCCACCTATCTAGGAATATTTGAGTGAACTGATGAAAATTGGTAATGCTTGCAGCTGGAAGGTCTTCAAACCAACTCCTAATTTTTCCTTGTAATGATAAGGCAAACATTCTAATACGCACATCATCTTCTTTTATGTCATAAAGGTCAAGTAAATCCTCAATTTTTCGGGCATGCTCTTCAGCGGTGACTTTGGAGCTTTCTCCATCAAACCTGGGTAATTTATTTTGAAGATTTGCATGAAGGGCTCATAAGATGGGAGGTAAAACCAGAGGCTTGTATCTTTCTGGGACCTTTGTGGATATAGGTAGTGTAAAAAGAGGTTTGTGACTGTTTGAGGTTTCAGCCAGAGTGGGAAAGGTAGCATGAAGCTCATGTTTTGCTAGGTTTTCCATAGGTGAATCTAGGGTAGGCATAGGTGTACAAGCCTGCTCGTGGTCTAAGATTTGAGGCTTAGCTTTTTGAGGTTTGAGATCTTTCCAATGATCAATGTAGATCTCATCGGTGTATTCCTGATCAGGCTCAAAGTAGGATAGAACATAGTTACAGATAAAGACAATAATTTCTTGAATCCAACTAAGGCCTGAGTGCTTTTTCTTTCTAGGATGACCGGTCATGTTTTAGGTTCTTCCTCCAGTGGAGTCTTTAGGTCTATTGGGAGTTGTGGAGTCGCCAGGTGGAACTTGGTTGTTTTTGTAGAGATGTAGCTATGGTCCACCACCAGTAACTAATCTGGAAACTTTTTTAAGGTTTTTCTGAGTTTATGTGCAGCCTATGGTTTGTTAAAGTATCCTAGACTTGTTTCAACACTTTGCTAGGGTGATGAGAACAAAAAGAGTTTACTCTAAATGGGTCTATGGGCTGCTTGCTTTTTTAAGTATCTAAAGGACCAAAGAGTCTATAAGAGTTTGCTAGACTGTCATGTACTCAATGTCCCACCATCTCCCGCTATGTTAGTGAGCGATGGGATAGGTTGATCGGGTAGTAACCTAGAGTTCGATAAAATAGTAGGGCCTACTGGAGGCTAGTGGAGTCGCCAGGTGGAACTTGTTTGTTTTGAGATATGTGTGTATGGTCCACCACCAATACTTACAAAAACCAATCTAAGGGAGTTTTTTTGGGGGTTTTTGAGTTTTATGTGCCTACGAGGTTTGGAAAAGTTTCCTTTACTGACTCATCATTTTGCTAAGATGGTGAAAAAGCTAGCTTCTACTCTTCAAACAACACTTAAGTTTTCTAAGTTTGATTGAGACTTCGAGAATTCTAAGGTGTACTTAGATTGTCACTAACTCGAAAGGTCCCACCGTGATCGTTACTATGTCAGTGAGTGGTGGGATAAGTCAATCAGATAGTATTCTTAAGGCTGCTGGAAAGATTAGGGAATCTAAGTTAGTTTAATACTCAGAGTCCCACCGTGATCGCCATTATGTTAGTGAGCGGTGGGATAAGTCAGCCAACTAATATTCTCAAAAGACTCTAAAGATTAGGGAAACTAAGTTTGTTTAATACTCAGAGTCCCACCGTGATCGCCATTATGTTAGGTTCCCGTGATTTGGCCGATTGGCGAGCCAAATGACGATGTAACATCAAACCAAGCTTTGGAGCCCAAGGACCTAGCCTTCCTGGACTATGAGAGGGCTCTCTCTATATATGTAAAAGATGTCGGTGTGTTGCTTATGGTATTCTGATATTAGGCTAGTTATGAAGTGAGTTTTTGATTTTTGGTTTTTTAAGTTTCGTGAGGGATAAAACTGATCAAAGATATAAACTGGATAACAAGATGTAGATAAATTGGGCTATGGGGTCAAACAGGTCAAGGAAACTATGAGATGATGATGCAAGGCTGCTGTAGGGCCGATTTGATTCACGGTAGAAGGGATATTTGGGAAAAATGGAGTAAATGGACATCAAGCTTGTGAAAGACGAGGGATTTCAAGTGTAACTAGTTGATAGCAGACATAAACATGTTATTGCAAGCCATTAATCATGCTAGATGTAACTATGAGCTAATTAATACATAGAAATCAAAACATTCCAGCCATACATAGAAGTATAAGACCTTCTAACTTTGGGAAATGGCTATCAGATTTTGGGGAAAACACATAAGACAAACTAACAACTTACAACACTATGCCGGAATGCCTAAACATAGTCTTTAAGTTATTGGGCACTTGGACAAACAAGCTTTCATAGTTTTAAGCAAAGGGCTAGATCGGGACTAGGCCTCCTTGGTTCAACAAGATGATAAACTAATCAGTTCAAGAGATAGTTTCATAGACAGAACTATGGGCAGCTTATAGGTAGGCATGACACACCATACATCCTACTCAACATACATAGAACTTATGAATAAAACTAGCAACAATACCTTAAGTTACTAACGAGCAGCTAAGAATTCTTTAGTATAACTAAGGAAGAAGAAAACATAGAGCTATGAACTTTCAGGAATTTTGAGGTGCCCCCATGGGCATATCTAAAAATCAATCTCTACTGATCTATAGCAGCAAGAAGCATGTATCATGAATGAAAACTAGAAGACAAAAACTAAGCAAGAAACACTATACCATTCTACCATGTCATGGAATCCATCACCAATCCTTCATCATTCATCAAAAGCATCCAAGAGGCAGTCCAAAAATCATAACACAAGTATGTTCTTCAAAGCTCATATGACCAATATATTGATTCTTCTCTCAAGTTCAGCCTTGTTTTACAATGAAACCTTGTGGAATAAATAGGCTCAAGTGAGGAAAACCTCATGGTGCAACTAGCTATCCCATTGGCCTAATCAAAATATCTAAACTTGTCCTTGAGGCTTTGCAAAGCCCAAGGCACAAAATATTCCATAAAATATCTAAAAAAATGCTAAAAACGGAAATTATATTGACTTTGTAACATTTTCCAAGTGCAAAAATAGCTAAACGCACATTTGGAAAAAGCAGATTTTTGGAGTTCAAAAATTGCAAAAATACTTCAAATTTACATCAGAAAAAGGTCCCCTGACTTGCTGGAGACAATTTGCAGCCTTCCCGTTGTCGAAACGAGGCTCATGATAGCTCGTTGGAAAGCTTCCTGTGTCTACTTTCCGGCACAACTGAAATCACATCAATCTGATGCCTGGAAGTCCTCCAAATATGTACCTGTGTGTAAAAAGCCAGGAAATAGCAAATTGCTGATATGACGGGCAGAATGTGCAAAAAGTGAGCATTTTTCGCCGTTTTTGAGGGGGCGAATGATCTCCAAATGCTCTGAAAATCACTGGGGACCTGCTCATAGAATTATGGCATCAACTGGTATCATCCTCCTCCCTTGACAAATCCCCAAAATGAAATGGCGAATTTCATGAGTTTTGACAAAAAACCCAAAAATGTGAAAAAATAAGATTGTGTCAAAATTTGCCCAAAATCGGCATGTATGACCCTCAAGGGTCCTTGGCAACATGTTCGGAAGAAAAAACCAAAATATGAAGTTCTGAAGTGTCTTTTTTTACTTTCCGTGCCAGGCGCTTCCCTTTAGCCTTCTTGAGCTTGTCTTGGGCAACCTTGTCTCATATTTGGCATTCTGGCTTTGGTGAAGAAGTCATGGCCCCTTGCCTAGGAGAGGCAGATAGCACATACTTTGGAGAATTCCCTTCGTGATCCATGTCTTGTATTTGCTTGCCCTCATCAGGATGCTGCTGTGTATCATCTCTTGGTTGCCCTTGCTTCGTCACTATCATGGCCTTTTTCATCATGTTCTTGCTGCTCAAACAAAATTCTACCTTCTCTGTCAGTCACTGTTTTGATCAAGGCAACCATGGTTCAATTTTTGTGTGTGATGTCCTCCTTGGGTATAAGATCCCTGCTCCTTCCAAACAATACCTTTTCTTGCCTTTGTATGTCATTCAACAAGTAGACTCAAGGATAATCAACATAGTCAAAGTGATGCTTCTGTGTTTTGTGGTAAAGTCACTTTTCCTTTGATGTGTTGAGGATATAAGACACCCTTGTTTTTTAGAGGAATGCCACAACCATCCTTTAGTTCAAGACCTTCTTTTTTCCTTGTAGGCACTTCATCAGCAGATCCACCAATATGAAGACATTCAACCGTAAAATGTATCTTACACAATCAAAGTTACTGTGTGTATGAGATAAAGTGGCAGAGTTTTGAAATGCTTCTGAGGTGTTATCAAAGGCCTGTAGGAGTTAAAATCCAATAAGCTTCTTTTTGAACAAAGCACTACCCTCCTTGTATACAGCTCACCAAATATGTTTAATAACACAAACACAATCAAACAATAAATATCTTACACAGTCAAAGGTGACTGTCCATAGGACAAGGAGATAAGCTTTGTAATGTTTGATGTGTTAACAAACGTCTGGTAGCATTTCAACAATAAAACTTCCCTTCAAACAAAAACTGCCCTCATGTTACTTCACTGTTCTTTCATACCAGTTTGACAACACCTTGAAATTATAGTGGTATATTCCTCACCGACTCTTTTTATGGAAGGTCAAACCTCGTTTGGTTAATCAGCCACTGTCTCCCAAATGTATTGTAAATGCCCTTTCAATATAAGACCCGCACCTTCGTAATGCCGTATTTCCTATATTTGCATATAAATCAAGCTACATCATAACGACTTATACTATCAATCAAAGGAAAACACATTCAAGAGGACTTTCTTGTGTTTGGGCACCCAAATTTTGGTGTTTGAGGCAATAGGACACCTTTGTCTTCGTAGAGGAAGGAAAAATAAAGACCCCTTTGATTCAACAACACTGCTCTCTTGAAACACGGTGGCAGCCATTGTTGACAAGTTTGAGCAGCTCTGGAAATAGCTTTGGAAGGCTTTTAGGTGATTTTTTGATCAGTGCTACAGGAGTGCCGCAGGCTGCTACAGGCGCGGCGCGCAGCAGTGCATTCCTTTGTAAATTTTGTGCACAGGCGCGTCGCGCACTTTTCCAGGAGTGTCGCGCAAGTTTGCAGTCCATTTTGAAGGCCTTCCCGGTGTCGGAATTGGGCGCGAGATGGCTTGTTGGAAAGATTTGGAAGTCTAATTTCTTGAAAAACTTTAATTTTTCCATTTGGAGTCCATTTGATTGTTCAAAAATTTATTTTCCCAACACTGGTCAAAACTGGTGAATCCTGGTGCAGAAATGCATCAAGCTGTTTGTAGGCCATTTTTGAATGCCTTCCCAGTGTCGGAATTGGGCGCGAGATGGCTCGTCGGAAAGCTGTGGAAGTATACTTTCCAAAAAAACTTGAATTTTTTCATTTGGTGTCCATTTGATCCTTCAAAAACTGACTGTCCCATCACTGGTCAAAAATGGTGTATGCTGGTGCAGAGAAACATAGCGTTGATTGCAGGCTACTTTTGGATGCCTTCCTTTTGTCGAAATTTGGCCCGAGATGGCTCATCGGAAAGCTATGGAAGTATATTTTCAATAAAAACTTTAATTGTTTCATTTGGAGTCAATTTTTTTGTTCAAAATCTGACTGTCCCATCACTGGTCAAAATGATGAATCCTGGTGCAGAAATTCTCCCGTGACATCTGAATTTTTCACGTTTCTCACAAACCATGATACCTGTGTAGAAACTGAAGGAGGTTTTTATTTTTGAACCTATGAGGGACAAAAACCTCTCTCAATTTTGTAAATCTCATCTCTGTTTGATCAGAAAATAATTTTTAAACAAACTGCCCGGGCACTCCTTAACCCTAATTTTGCTGTGGCAGAGGTATTATGATTTCAACAACCATGCAAATTTTACTATCCTTGTGTATTTTCTAAGATCAGATATTTGAGCCTCTTTTTGACTGTGGGTACAATGCTTCAGTGGCATTCACTTAAACTCTTTCATCCGTTCTAACAATGTGTGAAGGGACCTCCTTTTTGACAGTGGCATGCTCATTTTGTCTTTGGTGACTTTTAAAGCCTGAAGAATTAAACCAAAGTATTCTTGTATTTGCTGTGCTTTGAAACTTGTAGGGACCTTTACCTTTTAAGCTTGGTTTGACAGACTCTTGTAGGTGTCCTTTGACTGTAGATGCAAAAATACAATTGTATTGACTTTAAGTTCAATCATCCTCTGTCTACTGAAAAAGGGGATTCCCTTTACAATTCTTTTTCACTTGGATTGTAATAGTGAAGCGCCTCATGGGTTTTGAATGCTGCCCCAGAGCTATGAAAATTATTTCCAGAACCTCTGTCTTAATCTGCTGAAGGTTATTTGATGAGAAGGCTTTGACAAAAGCTTTCTCTTATACATGATGACAGGTAAACCAGCTTTGACAAACATCACTGTTTTTACATCTGTCTTTAGACAACACTTTTCTTTAGAAAACTTTAATCACTGTTTCATTTTTGCACATGGGTTTGAAGGGCGATTCCTGTTGGCTTTGTTTCTCTTGCTTTGATAGTTTCTCATCCTCAATTGCTTTTCCAAACTCTTTCCCACTGTAGGTGCCCAAATTTGCTGACCTTTTTAGATTTGATCACGGCCCTCTTTTCAATTACTTCTCTGTTCAAAACATTTTATATGATATATCTGTTCATTGAATAATGAAAACCCATTTTTGCCTTGAACTTTCTAAAACATTGACAATCTATCAAAACAACTCTTTGTCTATTATGAACAATAGTCTCCATGGTGATGTATCTTGATGACAGAAACTAGATTATTTGTGCCAGTTGTTATAGAAATTTTGACAAGGCAACTGTTCATTGATGAAGCTGCTTTCCAGAAAGACATGCTTGATTGTAAATGCAACTGTTAGGTGTTTTTGAGCTTTCTTCTTTGACTATGAGTAGAAGACAAAACAGGGGATGATGCATGAGAGTTAGAAAGTGAAACAAGGAGAGCTGCTCTTTATGTTTCTTGTGGAGGAGCTCTTCACTGTCTTATTGCACTGCTTTTTGCTGAGGGGAACTGAAATGTCACCATTTGTCTTGGTCAACTTATGCCAAGTCATTTGAAGAGGATCTCTGTCAGTATGGAGTTTAGCACCCTTTGAAAAACAACCACCCTTTCTTCTGCCTGTGTAATGACATGATTTGTCAACCTTTCTTCAATTTGGTCTTGTTAAAACAACAGGCTGCTTATGATTAGAATTGTTTTCACTAATGATATGTCCCTCCAAGGTTTTAACAATTCATATGATTTGAAAACTTCAAATGACTTCCTTTACAAGACCAAAACTCTGTTTTCCCTTTAACTTGCATACTTCAGACTCTAGCCCTGTTATGATCATCACTTACACTCAGAAAACTTAGAGTCACTGTTTCACTGTTCAGTAAAAAGCAAACCTGGGCTTTTGCAATCTTTAAAGTCAATATTGGCCAGCGCCCTCTACTTGTAGATGAAGGAGGCGCCCTAACCCTCTGCTTGTAAATGAAGGAGGTTCTTGGCCATGACAAATTACCAGTTTGCTGTGACAATGGTGTCTTTCTCTTACCGTGATTTTCATGCTGAAAGGAAGCTGCAAGGTCTTGATGAGTAACTCTCTGTCTTGCAGATATATCTCAGGCTTATGTTTACATTGAGAAGTAGCTGTTCTTCTAAATGTAGATTCAAGAAATTCCTTCTGAGATGATGTTATATTTCCTGTCTTTTTAGAATGCATAAAACACTGTGAAACACCTAATAATCAGCTTGAGACTGTGGTTTATGCAGTGCTGAGACCTAGGGGTGTGTAAATGGCGCGACTTAGAGCTGTGATCAACTTGATTTGTAGAGTGGGAGGTCTGTTATGAATGGTCTGTATCAGATGGAGGTTTTTTTGGCCTTTTTGATGGTTGCCAAGGGTAAAATTCCTTAAAGCGCCACTTCTTAACCTAGGGGAGGCTTTTGAAACAGACTTGGATTTGCCTTTTAAAGCTGATGGGTAGACCAGTAGGGCTGAAGCTAGATAGGATAATGATAATGAGTTTTGACTTTGACATGGGTGGATTGAAAAGTAGGAGGGCGAAAAAAGTTTTATGAGGGTTTTCTAGATGACAGATTGACATATGGAATTCAGCTTCTAGAAAACTCAGCTATGGATCTAGTCATCACCAACAAGTGAAAAATACTGATGACTAACATAACCCATATAATTTTCTTCTTTGATTCTTCAATACTCTTTATGTGATCTCTTGTTTCAATAGAGACATATCCAAACCCCTCCATACTTTCAAGAAAGTGTAGTTCTTCATTTATCTTCCGAAGGTCTTCTTCCTCCTTAATTTTCTTGGCCTTTTCCCATTCTAGAGTCGCTTTTTTCATATCCTTGAGATTATCCATAAAATTCCTACTTTAATTTCTTGGTTCCCTTGGTCTATCCCTTCTCCACATGGCATGGAACAAGGAAGTAAAAGATTCATCTTTAAGCCATGTAGGATTAAACTTCAAGGGAGCCCTAGGCTTCTTGTGAGGACCTTTAATTTCAAGCAGGATAGGCAAGTGTTCAGATAGTCCACCCTCCCCTACCCAGTGCCTAAAAATTGATGTTTGAGCCACTAGATATTCGTTAAGAATAAAGCGGTTCAGCTTCCTGGCCACCTTGTCCTCCCTAGCTCATCTGTTTCACCACGTGTGTCGAGGCTTGAATAAGTTTGCATCCACCAGGTGTGTGAAGAACAACTGGTTAGTGAAGTAATCTGTAAGCGGATCAGCACGAGCGGAAGGACCCCAAGATTCTGACAAACCTAGGGAGAAATTTAGGTCTCCCCCCAGAATGAGGTTGGGGTTCCGGATACAAAACTTTTAAAATATATTATTCCAGTATTGCATCCTCTCTAGACACAACCCATGAACATTGAGAAGGATAATAGAGTGACAAACCTCGTTTGAGTATACTTCCATTGCTAGGGCATTTCCAAATCCCCATGAATAAATTTCCTACAACCACCCAGACTTGATCTTCCACGGGCATCCATAGCCTGGAAACCCCAACTTGGAAACATCTTCGAAAGAGATCCTACCACTTTAGGCCCTGGCCCCAGCATTTCTTGAAGCATAAGGACATCACGAGCATAGGATTTCATTAGCTCCTGCAAAGCTATTTTTTTGGGTGAACTAGCTAAAACCCTACAATTGTAGGAGAGACTAATCATCTAGAACCCAAGGAAGGGGTCTACGCTGCTCTATGCACCTTGGAGAGGGAAAGCTGCTTCCCATCAACAATATCTATTTTGGCCTTGACTTGAGCCTTAGAGAGGTTAGATTTCCTACCTCTCGTCTTCCTAAGGCCAACCGAGATATGGCTAGACTCCAAACTACCAATGATCTCCCATTTCCATGGTTTTTTCATCAAGGATAGAAGGTTATAGGGAGGTTTCTCAGTGATAGTAGGCAAAGAGGAGGGTGAACCAATAACAGCCTCAGAGAGGGAGTCAACAAGAGGGGGAGAGACAGATGTTATGATGTTATCAAGGGACTCTATGACATCGTGCATTTGAAAATATTCAATTTGAGGAGGTCTGGAGGGACCAGGCTTTGTATAAGCAAAAAAAAGAAGTGCATAAAGAGGAGAAAAGGGAAGGAGAAGAGACCAGAAGGATACCCTCCAAAGAAGCTGCCGCAGTTCTAGAATTAGATGGAGGTTTCGCTATGTGAGGCGGGTCCTTAAAATGAGCCAATTCTTCAGAAAGGGGTTGTGCTGCCTATTGGTTCTCAGCAGGGATTTCATTTTCAGTGGTGCCAGGACCTTCAACACCATCCATCATTTCCCCGTCGGAATGCTTTGTCTCTTCAACCCCCATGGATTTCATTGGCCCATGTGATATCCTTCTTTGTTTTCTTCTTCTTCGGTAACCCAACGGGCAGTCCTTTGCTATGTGGCCATACTTATGGCAACGGTGACACCTTAATGGCATGTTTTTGTAATCTAGAACATGATATTATTCATAGTCCTTATACTTTAGGCCCATTACCTCTGCTAACCCTTCCTTAGTGTTCAAATTCACCAAGATTCTTGCAGCACTCATATCCTTGGTCTACTGGAATGACATGTATGCTTCTAGATAGTGGCCCAAGGTGTTACTAATAGATCGAAAGGCAGAGTCTGTCTAGAAAGGTATAGGAAGGACAGGTAGTGTCGGATGGATAAGTCATTCTTGCAGACGAGACAGACCTCCCAAGTGTCCTACGGATAGCTAGCAACAAATAGACAAACAAAAAGTATTTTCTCTAAACAATATTCGATTCATAATTAGCTATAACAGAGGTTTTGAAGACCTACCTGTAGTCCAGCACTATTTTTAATGATATTCTTTCCAGTTGCTTGAAAGAGTCATCCTCAAAGATCTGCAATCACAAACATGGAAAAAATCAATAGCATCTGCATAGTATAAACTAATTCATGAATCATATATCTATCAAGATGATCAAGGAATTCAAGAAATAAGTTAATTAACTAAATAACTCATTGATAAAACATGATAAACAAGCTACTTAATCAAATAACTCATTGACAAAATGGATTTTATTCATATTAACTTTGATGAAGAAAGAGCCTTACAACTGTGTCTACCTTGATGTCGTACATACCTTCTTGGGGTCCGGAATAGGGTTTCCTTTACTCTAACAAGATTTTCACTCTCTCAGCTAAAATGCACATGGGTGTGTAATCATTCCCACATAATGATTAGTTAAGAGAATATTAGCTCTTATAGCATTTCTCCTAAAAAATTCTCCAAGTTTAACTCAAATCTAACCTCCCAAGAGGCTGCACTATGGCTTCAATTTATAGGAAAAGAGAAGAGGTTGTAGCTCCACATAAGAGGAGATAGAATCCTATTTTGAAGGGATTAATATCCATAAACCAAGGGATAGGCTCCCATAATGGAGGAATGAACATACACCAGCCTAGATCCATCTTAACTCCGGATCTATCAAGCGCCGAGAGGGATCAAATCTCTCGAGGTGAAAACCTCTTTTTTGAGTGCAAAACTTGAGGAAAGGTTTTCACCTCGAGAGATTTGATCCCTCTCGGTGCTTGATAGATCCGGAGTTAAGATGGATCTAGGCTGGTTTCAGTCGTGTGAGACCAAGGAAAATCTATCGATAATATGAGGAACATATGCTTAATTTTATCAATAATATGTAAATACATCTAATATTAACATAACCATTTTAAATATGTTAAATATGTCTGAGATTAATTGAGTCATTTTAATTTTAAATTTGATTAGTTACCTCAGTTTGTTGAGATGATAAATATTGTAAAATAACTTAATGATGAAATAAAATTTTGAATGCAAAGTGACAATGTAATATATTGAATGATAGAAACTGTGAATAATAAGAATGTAGTCAATTACGAATAGTCTTCATTGTGATAGATTTCAAACTATTTTCTTCTACTATTCTTATTTTCACCCATGTTAGTTTTGTCATATTTTCATATTGATTATTTGAAAAGAACAGTTGGAATCGTAAACCATTTAAATATTTAGCTCGAGCTGTTGTAGTAAACATCATACCTTGTCTCTCTTGCTCTCCAACATTAATAGGTTGAATTACTATAACACAAAAATCAATGTACATTGTCAATAATTTTTTGTGCTTACACTGAAATCATTGCACACACAATATTAATCCAATGACTTTAAAATTAATGTACCATCATACATCCAATTACATCAAATTAGAAATCAACATATACACTAAAATCAATGCAACTAATGCAAGAAATCAAATAATAATAGAAAACAACATCTACACTAAAATCAATGCATCTAATGCAAGTGATGAAATATGATTAGAATTCAACATATACACTCAAATAAATGAGTCTAGTGCAAGTACGAAAATAGGATTTAAAGCCAACATCTACACTGAAATCAATGCATCTAGTGCATGCAATAAAATAGGATTAGAAATCACCATCTACACTAAAATAAATGCATTTAGTGCAAGGAATCAAATAGGATTATAAATCATCTACATTTAAATCAATGCATTTAGTTAAATCGTCTACATTTAAATCAATGCATTTAGTGCAAGCAATCAAATATAATTATAAATCAACATCTACATTGAAATTAATGCATCTAGTGTAATCAATCAAATAAGATTAGAAATCACCATCTACACTGAAATCAAGGCATTTAGTGAAAGCAATCAAATAGGATTAGAAATCACCATCTACATTGAAATCAATCCATTCAGTGCAAGAAATCAAATAGGATTAAAAATAATCTACATTAAAATCAATTCATCTAGTGAAAGAAATCAAATATAACCAAAAATCAAAATCTACATTAAAATTAATGCATCGAGTGAAATCAATCAAATAGGATTAGAAATCATCATCTACACTGAAATTAATGCATTTAGTGCAAGCAATTAAATAGGATTAGAAATCATCTACATTAAAATCAATCCATCTAGTGTAAGTAATCAAATATGATTAGAAATCAACATCTACACCAAAATCAATTCATCTAGTGCAAGAAATCAAATAGGATTAGAAATCACCATCTACACTGAAATCAATGCATCTACTGCAGGAAACCTTCTTCCCTCTCTCCCCCATATATATCCATATATCCATCCATCTCTCCTTCTTTTTCTCTTTATCTCACCCCACCATACACACACTCTCTCTCACTCCATATCTATCAATTTCCTTGTCCCTCCCTCCTTCTCTCCATCTATCTTTTTTTCTCTTCACCTTACATCTATATCTATACCTCACTCTATCTCTCTATATCAACTTCAAAACATAAACTCTGTTTCTCCAATCTATCTATCTATCTATCACTCCCTCCTCCTCCTCCTCCTCTCTCTCTCTCTCTCTCTCCCTCTCTCTCTCTCTCTCTCTCTCGCTTCTATCTCTCTTCCTTCCTACTACCATTTCTCCCTCTCTCTCCATATTCTTTATCACTCCATTTCTCTCTCTCTCCACCTTTCACCCTCTATGTATTTAGTCTTACCTCCCCCTCTCTCCCTCTCCATCTTCATATCTCTTTCCCTACCTCTCATCACTCTCTCTCTTCCTTTCTCTCCCCCCCCTCTCTCTCTATCTTCAACTTCCAACTTTGTTACCATATGCCTCTCTCTCTCTTTCTCTCCCCCCTTCTCTCCATATCTCCTTATTTGTCTCTTTATCTCACCCCAAAACATACACACTCCCTCTTCATCTCTCCCTTGTCACTCCCCCTCTCTCTCCACTACTCACTCTCCATGTATTTATTCTTCCCTCCCTCTCTCCTCATCCAGCTCCATCTCTCAATCCCTCCCTCTCTCCCCCTCCAGATCCATATTTCTATCCCTCCCTCTCTCCTCCTCTCTTTCAAGTCCCCTCTCCTTTCCTTCCTCTCTCTCCCTTTCTCTCCTACCTCCATTTCTCTTCCCCCGTCTCTTTCTCTCTCCATCTCTCAATCCCTCCCTCTCTCCCCCTCCAAATCCATATTTCTATCCCTCCCTCTCTCCTCCTCTCTTTCAAGTCCCCTCCCTTTTCCTTCCTCTCTCTCCCTTTATCTCCTACCTCCCTCTATCTTCCCCCATATCTATCTCTCTCTCTCTCTCTCTCTCTCTCTCCTACAATCCTCTCTTCCCCCATCACTCTCTTCCTCTCTCTCATCATTCCTCTCTCACCTCCTTGTATTTGACCCCCTAGCTCTCTTTCTTTCTCTCTCTCTCTGTCCTCCAATCTTCTCTCTTCCCCCATCACTCTATCTCACTCTCCAACTATCTTACTATTTCTATCCCTTTATCCTTCTCTCCCCCCTTGTCTCCATCACTCCTCCTTTCTCCTTCTCTCCCCCTTGTCTCCATCACTCCTATGTATCTTTATCCCACCCATAAGCATACACACTCTCTCTCCATCTCTCCCTTGTCACTCCCTCTCTATGTATTTCTTCTTCCTTTCCTCGCTTCGCCTCCAGCTCCATCTCTCTATCCCTCCTTCTCTCCTCCACCTCTCATCCTTTCTCTCTCTCTCCATTTCTCTCCTACCTCCCTCTCCCTTCTCCCTTCTTTCTCTCTCTCTCACTCTCTACCCTCCAATCCTCTCTCCTTCTCCCTCCCTCTCTCCTTATCTCTCTCCCACCTCCATCTTTATGTCTCCCTCTCCCTCTCTTACCCTTCTCTAACTCTCTCACTCTTCTCACTCTCCCTCTCTTCATTCCTCTTCTCCCTTCTCCTTCAATTTATCTCCATATCTCCCTTGTCACTCCCCCTATTTGTCCACCTCTATCATATATCATGATATATTAATATATATTACAATATAATAAATTTATTATTATATTAATCTAAACATATTAAATTTAATAATATTAATATTTTAATATTAATGTTAGGGTTAATAATGTTTTTTTTGGCATGGTATTAATAATAATTTGGTCCATGGTATTTGACCCTTATACTTCATATATAATTAGATCTTGATTTCTAATCATATTTGATATATTTTTATTTATTTACCTTACCTCTTTATACCTTTTTTATATTTACTTATTTACCATACCTATTTTATAAATATATTATTTGGCCCATGGTATTTTCCCATGGTATTATTAATAATTTTTCCCATGGTATTTGGCCCATGGTATTAATAATAATTTGTTCCATAGAATTCACCTAAATAAAACCTGTTTTTGATTTTTTGTAAATAAAAGTGGTTTATTGAGTAAATATAAAAATCAGTTTTATTTATTTACCATACCTCTAGTTTATTTATATTTTTATTTATTTACCATACCTCCTGAATAATATAAAAAGAGTTTTATTTATTTACCATACCTATGGTTTATTTATATTTTTACGTATTGACCATATTTTATTTATTTACCATATCTCTTTTTTGAGTGTTAGTAAACTCTTCATATTTTAAGTTTATATGGTTTAAATTTATTTTTAAAAAAATTTTAATTGTTAATTTATATGTTTATGTAAGCTATTGTTCAAGCCGACATTTTTTTTGGCTTCCGACATACTTACACATCGGGGTCATACTAGGCTGTAGAATGCGCCTCTCGGCGCAATGATAGGAGTGAACCTTCGACTGGATAATTGCTTCTAGAAGCTTCCAGATTTGATTGTTGGCTTCTAAATGTTACTTTCCGCCTTCATTTTACCTTTTACGGGGGTCTGCACCCTGAATGAAGAAAAATTACATTTAGCTCCACATGCTTTAGAACAAATAGGTGTGGCACCGCAGGCAATGCTAAGAGAAAGTGCGGTACAAGTGTTTTAAGACTTTTATGAGCTTTTCTCTCAATTTCAAGGCTTGGTTTTAGGAACTTTGATGTTGTAGACTTCTAAGGGAGTACTAAAACATCATGGTGAAAAATTTAAGTGTAAAAAATTGCCCCCTAAAGTGCGAAGTTTGAGAGCATTCAAAGAGTGAAGTGCTTTATCATTTCAAGGATCAGCCTGTAAACTCCCCAGTCGAAACCCTGTAAAAACATTCAATGAAAAACATATATATATATATATATATATATATATATATATATATATATATATATATATATATATATATATAGATATCATCATCATCACTGAGGTATGCATTCCCATACTCAGATCAAAAATTAACTAAACTTGTTCTAATACAGAAATGATTTTAATATTGCATCAATAGTGTAGATACATCATGGATGTAGCCATCTGTAATGAATAGTATACTTCATAGTGAATACAAAACTCCTCGCAGCATGGATGGTAGAAACTAGATCCACGGTCTTGATTCCTGCTTCCCGAACTTGGACGATTATATCCATGCGATTAAATGTGTCAAAGACGAACATGGTATAACCCAGTTGATTACCAGTCAATTATGTGAACTATTAACAAGTGTGAGAGAAACCACCAATAATGACAATGGCTCTCAAAGTACTCAGTACAATCCATGAAATGTGAATAAGTGATATGAAGTCAAACATTTCACAGAATCATTCGATCGAAGGTCAATGATGCAACCTGTCGTCGAAGGTGAGAAATCTGCCATTAAGGCATGTAGATTCCAAGGTACTGGCGGATTCTAGATCAACTTCCTAGATGATGAGCTGTCATCGATAGAAAGTGATCCGTCGTAAGAAGGCTCACGACATGAAACCATAGATCAAGTTTTGAAGAAATTTTAGCAAGGACTGACTCAGGGATGGTCGACACGAATGGAGACAAATGTTTGCAGATGAATGGCTTGTTTGACTGCCCTCTTGAACACATAACGACACTGCAGATGGTTTGGTAACAATTTCCCTAAGCTAATACCCAGAAACTGGCTGAAGACTTTCAATGTGGTTTGTTTAACTGATAGGAAAAGGATTTTCCCAACCTAAGTATAAGTGTGGAAAAAGTGTCATGTTCAAGAGCGGTTTACTGCTTCTAATTCAAAGTATAACAAATGATTTTGTTTTCTCTCTTTTCCCCCACCATTTCTGGCAAGTACCTCTTTATTTTTGACAAACTTGAGGAGGATAACATTTTCTTGTTTATAAGCTCATCCTTCGGATGAGTCCAACTTAGTTTAAAATTGAACCCTAAGAAGGAGTGGTTCGTTCCTATTTGTAATCAACAAGTCCTTTACTGTTAAATTTTAACAAGTCCAGTATAGGAGAAACTCGCTGTTTTTCATTTTTAGGGAGTTAGAAGAAAAAACTTAAGAAAACTCCATGGGTGTTCTTTTTCGTAGTTTTAGTCTCTCGGACCCAAAAAAGGATAAAATAATGTGGGAGAGAACTCTATTGACCATGATTAGTCAATGTATACCTTTTTCATAAATAGTCCATTTCAGTCCGGAAAAGGGGTAAACTTATACTGAAGGGATCATTGTTCATTTCCTTTAACGAGTTCAAATAGTCAAGTACTCGGAAATCTTTTCATATTTAGAGAGTCTGAAAAGGGCTTAAAGAGGACTCCATGGTTTCTCTTTTTCGTAAATTTTAAAGAGCCCGAAAAAGTGATAAAAGTATACTCTTCATCAAAAATGACCATTTCACCTGAAAAATCCGGTATTCTGCACAAAAACTTAGAAAATTAGACGTACCTGTTTTCAATAATAAAAATATTTTGAAAAAACATCTTTTTAAAGTGAAAAATAAAAAAATTTAAATTTCATTTATTCGAAAAAACTCATAAAAAGGAGTTTTTCAAATTCATTTTTATCGTTTGAGTTCAGAGTGAAGATTTGAGAGATTTTGGAAAAAAAAGCTCAGAGAAGATTCCGGACAAACCGACTGTTCAAATCGAAAATTGTCTGCTCCAGGTAATCCACATCCTCTTTTCCTTGCTTTCCATCCGTTCATTTCCTTAATTTAGGGCTTAAAATTTAATTTTGGGGAGAAAATATGTTCAAAATTCTACCCTCGGGGATCCACAGGTAAGACACATGGTACCTGCAGACCCCAACATTTTTTTACAAAGAAAAATGTCGGGGCCCCGCACTTTTAGCACAGAGCCCGTGTGGAGCTACGCACTGTCTCTAAATGAAAAGTGCAGGGGCACCGTGAAGAAATTAAAAACATATTTCCCTCCTAAATTACCCAAAAAAATTTCTTTAAAACAATTCTAATATTTCATTTTGCTCATTTTAGGATATTTACAATGCTTATTTGGTGGGAACATGAACATGAGGAGGTGGATGAAGCTGCAATGATTCATCCTCCTACATTACGAGTTCTGAAAGCATGTGGGTTATTCAAATTCTGGGCTATCAGCGGCATGAGAGCTCAAGTAGACCTTCTCACTTGGTCGGTAAACAAGTGGGATGTTCAGGACCAGTGTTTTGTAATTGGAGGCAACCGGCTCGAAATCGAGCTAGAGGAAATAAATTTTTTGACTGGTTTGTCTAAAAGAGGCGAACCACTTTCTCTATTTGGGGCTAGACCAGGTGGCCACTCTGTTGCTATCCTACAATTAGAGTTCTGCAATGA
This sequence comes from Pinus albicaulis, assembly GCA_034641835.2. Taxonomy (NCBI): domain Eukaryota; kingdom Viridiplantae; phylum Streptophyta; class Pinopsida; order Pinales; family Pinaceae; genus Pinus; species Pinus albicaulis. The sequence goes on along the minus strand of CM076583.1, from coordinate 935,454,833 downwards.
TGAGGCTAATCCAAGAGACAAACGGATTGATATTAAAACTATCATCCCTCCTGAGTTAAAAGTAATTGCATTTACCATAACCAAGTTATGTGGAGATGCAGCTTTGCATGTGGTTACTAGATCTCAAATGCGGATTGCAGTGGACTACTTTCGAGGCACAATATTCAACTGGTGCGAGGAAGTGTTGGAAAATGTCAAAGGCCAAATAACCAGATTAAAGAACGGGAAGTTAAATAACTTCGGGTATGGATCAATCGTGGCTACCTTTGCTTTAGAGAGGATTCCTCTATTAGCCCCACAACACATTCTAGTTGATGACAGTAGAATCCGAGAGCCTCGAATGGTCTGATGGGTTGCTTTGATGGCCCATCACAGCGAGGGCACAAAGATTGTTAGATTTCCCCTAGCTTATTTCCGTTGGTTAGAACACCAAATCTTTGTGATAGAGGATTTACCGTATGCTGGGATGGATTATTGAGGTGATCAGGATATTCCACTTCCTCCAGGAGCTCAGTGGGATGAGTCAGGTAAAAATCATTTTGACATGTTCTAATTTCTAATTTTTATTTTTGTTTTTCAAAATCGTCCAAAAATGATAACAAAAAATTCAAATGCAGATGTGGGTCCACGTCGACCAGTCACTCTCCGCCCTTTCGATAGAAGACAAAGGGATGCAGTTGCAGCACCACCACCACCACAGGATCAAAAAACAGAGATCCTGATTGATTTGGAACACCATTTGGAGCGACTGACTCTGGACATCCCAGAGACAACTATAGATGACATACCACTTCATTTACAGAGATATGTCATTGGTCTTCCTGGACCGTTCAGGAGATTTTTGTGCAAGGTGGTGTGGGCTATAGTATATTATCATGATCATTACCACAAATAGTGGATGATCGATTGTATAGACTCTTATCATTTTTTGTATCACTTTTTTCCCGATCATAAGGCATTTTTAACCTATGATCGAGGACAATCTACTATTTTTTTTTGAAACACTACTCTATGCTATGATATACTATTATTTCCTATTACCTGTCCAACATGTTATCGAATGTTGATTTACTTCTTTTATTATCGCAAATGTCTGTTAATCACACTAGAAGCTATTGCATCTACTAATGTGTTTAAATTTCTTGGAATGTGTTGATACTCAATATAATCAAATTCTCAGTCCAAGAGACGAACTCTCAAAAATAATCTTAACAACACTAGATTTCTAATTGCATGTACTCGATTTAATTGTAATAAAACAAGTTCAGAATCTAACCTAACAATCAAACTTCGAATTCCAAATGAAATGGATTCAGATAATAACTCAATAATTTCGCTATATTCTGCAATATTGTTCATCATTTAACTGAGGCTTACCCCATGCAAAGATACTAACTCGTCAGTGGGTGAATAAATAACCCAAGCTGCAGAAGAAACGTTCTGTGTACTATGACAAGCACCATCAGCAAAACCAATGCATGTTTGAAAGGACGTCGACATCTGCAAAATCAAGAGTAATCCAGATAAGCATGAATAGTAGTAGCAACATACTTAAACTAGGCACATGTTTCTAATATACAGCACACCAGCTAAAAAATAACTAATATACAGGAAAAATCTCCACAAAAAAATCGAGCGTAATATCTCTTTAGATAAAGCCCATTTCTGAGTTTGCCTAAAGGGACCCCATCAAAATCAATCAATTCATAGGCCCCTTTTGCAAGATGTCGCTTGGAAATATAAGGACCATGCCACATGGGTTCGAATTTCCCAACCCCTAGCTTATTGTTAGCTTGATCATAAACCAAGACTAGGTCTCCTTCTGAAAAAATCTGAGGTGTAACATTTCTATCATACTGAGCTTGTACTGCTCATGAGTCTCTCAGAGCTTAACAAAAGAAGACAGCTGAGCCTCATCTAGATTGAGAGGTGAGAAAAAACATTTTCTTCTTCTTTAGGAAGTGGCGAGTAATAATCTATAAGTGGTAGTTGGAGGATTGCATTCTTATTCAATCGGTACGGTTACACATCTAAATCAAGGGTGAGTGTGTTATATTCTTTCCACGACTAGCCCCACGCGCCGTACGTTGCGCCGGCGCAATAGGGGCCGCGGGGGTGGGTAGCCCCACCAAGTCGGTTCGCTAAAGGGCTTCTATGAATTTTTTTTTGGTATGTAACCTTAGCCTTATAAAGTGACCTACTTACAAGTTTTGTGCATGAGTTTTCACATGGTTTTGGGGTACGATGGTTTTCGGCCCCTGGTATTTTGTAGATCCGGTCAAGGGAACTACGGTTATGTTCTAATCTAGGGTTAATGGATTGGGGTTTATGTATGCTTCGGCATGTATATATATGTGTTGTAACACTAAAAGGAATATAATGAAATATCAAGTTGGTTGTCTCGATTTGGGATCCAGGAGAAAATCTCTTTGTTTATCTATTTTATGTTTTATGCTCTCGCTATTGTTTATTTTCTGTTATAACATTCCTGTGTAGATAATTTTTATTCAGGGTTAAAACCTACATAAACCGTAAACTAGTTGAAAAGGGGTAAAACCTGTTGATGTTTTTGCTGAGGTCTGATATGCCCAAAGTGCTGAAAAAATCATGGTATGCCAATTCGATTTATGAATTCCAATGATTCTTTTGATCATGCTAACTAAGACTTTATTGATAGCTTCAACCAAACCATTGGCCTGCGGGTAATATGGTGTAGAACTGTCATGGCGCAGGCCAAGTTGATCAGTCAATTCAGTGATCATGATGTTTCGAAAATGGCTTCCATGATCAGTGATTATCGCTTGGGGTACACCGAAACGAGCAATCACATGATTGAACACGAAAGTAGCTGCAGTTTTTCCATCTGCCACAAATGTAGGAATCGCCTCGGCCCATTTGATAAGCTAATCCACTGCGAGAATAATATACCCATGCCCCCCAGCTGAGTGAGGGTTACATGTAATGAAGTCAATGCCCCATTTTTCAAAAGGACCAACACAATTATAGGGTGAAGAGGAGCGGGTGGTGCACGCATATTTCGATTGAAAATTTTACAATTATGGCATTTTTGGACCGCATAAATACAATATTTGAAAAAGGATGGCCAAAAATAACCAGCGCGCAATATTTTTTGGGTTGTGGCATACCCAGACATATGACCGCCACATGCTCCAGAGTGACAGTCATTTAAAACCTTTTTGACTTCTTCATGGGTGAGACAACATCAAAAAATAGAGTCTGCACCATGACAGTATAGTGTGTCACCAACAATATGATATTGTTGAGACTGGAAATGGATTTTACGTCGTTGTGACCGTGAAATTTCAGGCCGAAAATATTGGGTCTGAAGATAAACAATTATATCTCCATACCAAGGATCAATGGTACTAATAAGAAACAAGGATTCGTCTGCGATTGGTTGTTCCACCACATTTTATGTATCAGTACGTGGGAAATCACACATAAGTTTAGAAAATATCAATGATTTATTTGATTTGGACTTTTCAAATTCCAAGTCAAACTCCTATAGGATTACAATCCATTTGGATTATTTTCCCCCTAGCAATTGTTTGGTCAAGATATACATCATAGGGTTACAATCAGAAATCATTGTTTTTTTGTGTAAAAGTATGTAATGATGAAATCGTTGGACATCTTGAACAACTGCCAAGGACAATTTCTCCACATGTGAATACTTGATTTCAGTCAGATGCAAGTTATGAATAAGATAGTAAATCACATGTTCACCATGCAATTCATCTTCCTGAACTAGAACCATTCCTATCATGGAATCGGAAGCAATGAGGTACAAAAAGTAATCCTGGTTGTAATTTGGGGGATGCAGTAATGGTGCATGGGTCAACACGTTTTTAAGAGCATCAAAAGATCGATCAGCGATCTCGTCCCAAAAGAAAGGAATATTCTATTTCAACAACCTGGTGAAACCTTTCGTTAACTCGGCGTAGTCAGGAATGAATCAACGTAAAAAGATTGCTTTCCCTTGCAAACTTTGGATTTGGCGAAGAGTAGAAGGAGGAGGTAATTTGATAATAGCCTCAACCTTCAATGGATCGACACGAATGCCTGCCTTTGAGACAATAAATCCCAACAATCGGCCATATTGTACACAGAAAACACATTTGTGAGGATTTAGAAGAATATTATAGTGCCTACATCGTATAAAAATGGCTCGTAAATGAATGATATGATCTGCTCTGCATAAGGAATGAGCAGGCAAATCATCGAGATAGGGTTGAAAAATGTGTTTAATGTCATGGAATACATAAGACCAAAACGTAATTTGCGATAAGAAAAAATCCCCCATGGACAAATGAAAGTTGTTTTAGGTTGATCTGCAGGGAGTATGTTGATTTGATTGTAACCAGAAAATCCATCCATGAATGAAAACATTTCACTTCCAGCACAATCGTCAATAATTTGATCGATATAAGGGGTTGGATAATTATCTTTTGGACAAGCGTGGTTTATATCCCTATAATCGATACATACGCATATGGTTCCTTGTTTTTTATTAACAGGAACGATATTAGATACCCAATCCGTTAATGGAATTGGATAAATAAAACCTACATGAAGTAATTTTTCAACCTCTACTTTAATAGCAGTAGCTTTTCTTGGATGTATCTGACGTAATCTTTGTCTGACGGGTTTAGCATCCGGGTATGTCTTAATTTCATGTACTACAATTGATGGATCGATTCCTGGCATTTCTTCATATGACCAGGCAAAAATGTCATGAAATTCCTGAAATAGGGCTTTATAGGCTTGGATTTCATTAGTCATACAAGAAGCACCTATATGAATGTTTTCAACAATTCCGAGTTTTACTGAAATGTCAATGGGAACCGTTGTAAAGATTTTTTCTAAATTCAATTCAGAATCGAAAGATGAGAGAGGATTCTGAGGTTCTTTGACGTAATCAGTATTAAAAATGGAGGAAAAATCATTCTCAAAATGATCGAGATCAGATAAAAATCCTATGATGCAGATCTTCCCATGGTAAATCATCAACGGACAAGAATTCACGAATTTTTTCATCAGTATTGAAGTACTTGTTGACCAAGAACCATAATTGATATCGAAGCTGAACTTGATATTGAAAGTGACTCCTCAGCGATCACATTCACTGGATCGGATTTAGTTGAAAGAGTATCAGAAAATGACTGGACTTCCTGATATGCTAACTCAAAAGTATTCAAAGGCATTGCGCTATCAAAAGAGTCCATTTCTAATTCTAAAGGTACTATCCAAGGATCATCAAATGAAATAGTACTTGATGTTGTCATATTGATATTAGCAATAAGAGGTTGTACGTTGGGAGCAGGCAGGGAAAAAGTTCCCAATAAAGCAGAATCTTTAATTAACCCTACCCCAACATCCTTATAAGGGATAATCGATTTTCCGATATGCTGGATACTATCAGTAGAGGCTGGGTCAGATGAATAATATGAGAGTTGATCGACTTTAACGATATTTCCTTTATGTGGAAACATGATGAGATGAAAGACTGACGATACAACAATAGTCATGGTGTAAGACCAACTGCGACCCAGGAGAAGGTTGTAATCTAGAAGGGCATCAACCACTTCCACATCTAGATTAACGATTTTTCCTTCGACCTCTATTGGTAGATCTTGTAAAATACCATACGGATGAAAACCTCTTCCATCAAAAGCTTTGAGGATAGTCGGTGACTGGTTAATTGTCGGAGAACCAATTGATTTCCAAAATTTTAACGACATAATACATGTAGAAGCCCCTTCATCAACAACAGTAAGAAAGATACATTTGTTATTGGATATTACTAGAATTTGAAAGTCCATTTGATGGGGTAGGCGGGGGGTAAAATTTTCTAAATCGAAGATCATTAGGTTCGAATCCTGGAGGTCTACGGCTCCTAAGGCTGACAATAGTAATTTTCTTTGGGCTGGGCATGATTGCAGCACTTCCAAAGCTGACATTGTTAAAGGGGAAATCGCCAAGTCTTCAACAATATTGTAATTCTAAGCATCTCTCGCATGTGGCTTGAAAGTTGATTTACGAAGTACACATTTAGCAGGCGGTTTGATTACTAAGTCAGAATTTTGTTTCTCGATCTGTAGCGAATCAGAAACTGAGGGAGATGTAGTGGATGCTGAATTAGATGTTTCTTCTTCTTTACCAGGATTTTTACTACCATAATCTTGCGATCGCGTCGCAACCATTAAGATATTCTCGAGCATATTTGAGGAAGATCCAATCATATTACTATCTTGAGGAGGAAATGGATCCTTCAAGACAGCAAGTATGGGTGAACCTTTAAAAAATTTCGATACCTCAGCTCTATGCAAGCACTCTTTCATAAAATGGTCCTCGTCACAGATCAGACAAGGATAACGAGGTTTTCATTTTTTTGTCAACTGGTTCAGTTTTATCGTTTTTATATTTTGAAGATTTTTTGTTTCTATTCTTCCCTTCTCCTTTTTAGAATTGGTTGTAGATGATTCTACAACATGAATATCAGCAGAAGTTTCAACAGAAGAATCTCCTTTTGGTGAATCAGGTAAAGTGATAATAGGAGAAGTCGTCTTGGAAGACTTCTTCTTACTCTTACACCATCAACGGCATGAGAATCAGAATGAGTTGTAGTTAATTGACCAGGTCTTGGTAAATCAGGGATTTTATCATACAGAGTACCTAACTGTGGATATACAAGGTCAAGGTACTAAGCCTGAGCAATGACTTTCTCTTCTGTAACAACGCCTCCTTTGGCCACATCTTTAGTAATTTTGGGCAATAACGAATTAATAAACCATTCAGCCAAAATTTGAACCAGAATAAAGACCTTCACTAAATGCCTCCTACGTCTCCATTCATGTATGTGATCGGATATTTACATAGACGTAGATTGTTTTAACAAAGTCAGCAATTTCGTGTCATTGTCATATCTGACAAGAAATTGAAAATGGGTTAAGAAAGGAGTAGCTAGTGCATTAAAATTATTAAATGAGCCTTGTGGTAACTCAATGTACCATTTGGTAGCTAGACCAATGAGAGTTCTCTGAAAAAGACGTAACTGAATCGAATCATCAATTATTGAATTGGATGCACACCAAAGGTGATAATTCATAACATGATTAGATGGGTCCTCTCCTGACTTACCCTCAAACTTTGGAATATCACGGGGCAACTTGTTAGGCATCGGCGGCCAATACGAAAGATAAAAGATAGGATCATTCGTAAGGCGCGATATATCAGGTAAATCTAAACTTTTATAAATGGTAACCGATGGCTAGGGTCTTGATAGCCTTGTGTGATCAAACCAGTTCCAAGATGAGGATATCCAGGATATCCTGGAATTGGATTTGCATTAGGAATTGTGAACCCTCCCGAATAACCAGCATTAACCAGACCATACTAGGGTTGTTGAGGTATTTGATAAGTATACCCAGGGTGCGGCTGATACTGATATTGTGGATTTTATGTAGTTTTTCCATATTGATACTGCCCCTGGTATGGTTGATAAGTAAATTGTGGTTGACTAGTAAGAATCGTACTTGTACCAGCTTGTCTTGTAGGCATCTGGACCGTAGTCTGAATTGTAGGTACTGACTGAGGTACAGATACTTGAGGAATTTGTACTGATACAGGAGTAGTAGAAAGAGGAGCTGCAGAAACTCCAGAAATAGGTGTGTTAGGTTTAACAGAAGTTAGGACAGCAGCAGAAGTTTGAGGCGGAGTTTGAGGTGTACTAGGCCCAGGCTGTTGAACAAAACTAGGTGCAGGAACTTGAATGGTAGGCTGGATAGGTTGCTGGGTTGGACCAGAACCTATGGATTGTCCAATTTGAGTAGGTAATTGCACATTAGGTTGTAAAGTCTGTTGAACTTGAGATAGATCCCACACCGTATTAATCCTGGGATATTGACCCATAGAAGGTTGTACATATGAAATACCATAACCAGGTTGAACATAAGTTTGATAATTAACTAGTAAATTTCCAGCTCCTTGTAATAATGGTTGACAGGAAGGAGGTTGAAAACCTTGAGCTGGGTACTGACCCTGAGGTTGATATTGACTCTGAGGCATGTACTGAATCTGGGATTGGTATTGACCCCTAGGTATGTACTGTCCTTGGGGTCGATATTTACCTTGAGGTATGTACTGTCCTTGAGGTTGACCTTGAGATATATATTGTCCCTAGGGTTGACATGAAGGTATGTACTGTCCTTGAGGTTGCTCCCTAGGCAGTAATTATTGTCCCAAAGTTTGACCTGGTAAAAAATTACCCTGAGATTGCTCTCCGGGTGGTAATTGACTACCTTTAGGTTTCCCCCCAGGCGGTAACTAACTTCCTTGAGGTTTCCCCCCAGGCAGTAAATGACTTCCTTGAGGTTGAGGATTTGGAATATTTCCAGACATCATAAAAATATGTTTTGTGTTCAACGTTTCAATTGTAGTTCCATTTAGACCAGATGATAACACTTGTTCAATTGGTTGAGGAGTTGCCCCCGAGAAAGTACCAGAGAGCGACTGGTATCCCAAAGGAACAGACGGACCACCTTACAAAAATGTTTCTGGAGATTGAGAAAGCATAGATGGCTCTCCCTCCATAGCTAATGAAGGTCGAGTACCTCTTGGTGTAGGGCAAAAAGGAATTCGGGGTGGTGAATAAGTAAGACCTGCGTTTTGTAAAAAATATTTCAATGATAAATACCAAGCGTCAGTTCTAAAAGGAATGTAGAATATTGATTCATGTTCCCTAAGATTCAAATTTTGTTGGGTTTCAGGAAGAACTATGTCTTCGTCTGGACCAACAAGTTCTTCAATACATATGAGATCAGAAGGAAGGTTTTCAGTAATGCGATGTCTTACCCTAGGTGAACCAAGATCGCTAGAAGTTGCAATGACAAATCCTGAAGATGGTTCCAATACAGAAAATTTACTATCAGGCTCAAAAATTTCAGGTTCTTCAGCTATTTGACTGGTTAGAGAAGTAATACCAGTAACTTTAGAAATTGAGATTGGCTCTTGAATATATTCTGTTGTTTGTGATTGATAATCAGGATGAATAACTATGGGTGATTCTCCTAACTCTGTTGATGTAATTCCACTTGTAGATGGAGAGACTAAAGCTTTCAGTCCTTCAAGTTGGCTTGGTGTATACTCAGGGGGTTTCCCCTGGATTCTACTCAATTATCTTGGTAATTCAGCCACGATTAAAAATTATTAATCACTCGCAATCAAAGAAAAATTCAACGAAAACTCCTAAATTCTCTAAGGAAACAAACAAGTTAATCACACTCCTAAAAATATAGGAGTTCAAACAACACACAAAGAGTAAATCCCCACACTAAAAACACTAGTTGGTGATGAAATTCAACATCGTAGTATTTAATGTAGAAATGGAGGTTGGAACAGCTACCCCGACAATGTGCTTAATGAAACAGACCGATGCAAGTTTCTCCACTATAAACCATCTCGAGTGAAGATAACCCTCCGTAGGACACTTGGGAGGTCTGTCTTGTCCGCAAGAATGACTTATCTGTCCAAAAAATGGTCTGCAAAACCAGAGATTTTGGGTTCGATCCCCAATGGAGTCGCCATTTTTTTGGACAGATAAGTCATTCTTACGGACAAGACAGACCTCCCAAGTGTCCTACGGACAGCTAGAAACAAATAGACAAACAAAAACTGTTTTCTCTAGACAATATTCGATTCATAATTAGCTATAATAGAAGTTTTGAAGACCTACTTGTAGTCCAGCGCTATTTGTAATGATCTTCTTTCCAGTTGCTTGAAAGAGTCGTCCTCAAAGATCTGCAATCACAAACATGGAAAAAATCAATAGCATCTGCATAGTATAAACTAATTCACAAATCATATATCTATCAAGATGATCAAGGAATTCAAGAAATAAGTTAATTAACTAAATAACTCATTGATAAAACATGATAAACAAGCTACTTAATCAAAGAACTCATCGAGAAAACGGATTTTATTTGTATTAACTTTGATGAAGAAAGAGCCTTACAACCGCGTCTGCCTTGATGTCGTAAAGGCCTTTCTGGGGTCCGGAATAGATGTTTCCTTTAGTCTAACAAGCTTTGAACTCTCTCAACTAAAATGCACATGGGTGTGTAATCATTCCCACATAATGATTAGTTAAGAGAATCTGAGCTCTTACAGCATTTCTCCTTAAAAATTCTCCAAGTTTAACTCCGATCTAACCTCCCAAGAGGCTGCACTATGGCTTCAATTTATAGGAAAAGAGAAGAGGTTGCAGCTCCACATAAGAGGCGATATAATCCTTTTTTGAAGGGATTAAGCTCCATAAACCAAGGGATAGGCTCCCATAATGGAGGAATGAACATACATGATAGGAGCGAACCTTCAACCAGATAATTGCTTCTAGAAGCTTCCAGATTTGACTGTTGGGCTTCTAAATGTTACTTTCCACCTTCATTCTACCTTTTATGGGGGTCTGCACCCTTAATGAATAAAATGTGCATTTAGCTCTGCATGCTTTAGAACAAATAGGTGCGGCACCGTAGGCAATGCTAAGAGAAAGTGCGGTACAAGTGTTTTAAGACTTTTATGAGATTTTCTCTCAATTTCAAGGCTTGATTTTAGGAACTTTGATGTTGTAGACTTCTAAGGGAGTACTAAAACATCATGGTGACAAATTTCAGTGTAACAGGTAGCTTTACCTAGACTGGTTTGTATTTTATTTTTTCCCCCTGCACGTCAAAGAGAGGAGTCCATTTCCCGAGGAAACCGGGTCTCTTAGCAAAATTCCAATTCCTTTCTAGCACCCACTCTAGATGTTCATTCTTCTCAAATTTCATCATAAACCACCCATTGACAAGATTTTGGAACTTTGTGGGATGTCGAGGGACATCAGCCCATTCTGAGGCTGTCCACTCAGAAATGTAGCTTACGGAGTATTTCCTGCCTCTTAATCTACCGACAAGGATAGTTTTCGTCGCTTCCATGACTTTGTCAATGTGTATATCCACACCGAAAACACAACATGGGTACTCCTCCAATCTCGTAATCAACTTATATTTTTTCCTTTTCTTTCCTAAAATCCTACCTCTTCCACCTTCCTCGCCTTCTAGCGGCCTTTTAGTCGCATCTGGATCTTCAAGATTCGGTGACCTAGGTCGCCCTTCCTCAAGATGAATCAGACCCTCCCAATAAAATCCTCCAGTTCCTTCTGGACCTTCTTTAAGCCTGATAGACTGAAGAGCCTCCTTGCGGCTATATCCTTTCTCATAACTTGGAAACCCCCATTGACTCCCTTCTTTAAGAGCAGAATGACCGACTCCCATATGTCCCAACACTGACTGTCTCTGCCCTCTAGGGTTTCTATCCAAACCCTTAGCTACTTCTGGGCCCGAGCTTTTCGCTTCAATACTTTGTGAGAGGAGATACTTTTCAAGGGAGGCAATGCCCTGCCATTGCGGGGGGGGTGTCTTTGCATAGTAGAAATTTCACGAGGAAGCCCCCTACCCCAATCTGCCTCTCTGTGGCTTTCTCCGAAGAAGTCTTTGAGCCCCGCAGAGCCCAAGAAACCACAACTCACTACTATATCTTCCAAGCCACCAGAACGAAAGGGGATTGATGGAATACCTCGTAGAGACGCATTTTGGGGAGGGAGCTAGTGCAGATCACCACCGATCTTCACAAGGATGGATGAGAGCTGAGTTAAACCACGACCTACACCTTCCTTCCATGCACTATTGAACATGCTCTATAAACTTTCCTCTAGTAATGCAGCACCATTCGGCAAACCCCAGGCACCTTCTGGAGCCTTGTTCTTCTGAGCTAAATCACCCAAAGACGGAAAAAAATGGTCCAATTTCTTCGTCGACACCTCCTGACCCCAGATAGCGAGCAAATATTCTGGCGAAGGTTCAACATCCACGGAATCCCGTTCAAAACCCATATTTTCCCAGAACTTTAGGGCTAAAACCACCTATTCGACACCATAGAAACCCTAGCAAACCAACCATCCTGTGCTCACACCACCGATTAGCAAGCAAGTTAGGGTTAGTGAATGTGAAAACGGCCATCCTAACCCCGCTTAACCCATGAAAAAACCATTGAAACATATTTGTTGCATGGCTGCCTATTGATTTCCCTAGTGTCTACATGACATTCACAAGCTGGGACCTTTGTCGCCTCGTTGTTGGGGCCTGCAACCTACCTCAGGGCCACTAGAAAAGGGCCCTGCCACCATGATTAGGGTTTCTCCCTTCGAAAACCATCATCAGAGCATCGCGAATCACCAGTAGGAGCTTTATTTTTATGGAAAGTTATAAATTCGATGAATTATCTTTAAGGTTATTTTCATTGATATTTAAGTAAACGAGTAATTGGATTTGATTCATGAGGTGTAAACTAATTATTTTTAATAGGGTTTCACCTCTAATAGGTTTGAAGTTGAAATATTATAAAAAATGTTAAATATGAAAGCCACTTTTAAGAAAAAAGTTATCCCAAAAATTATCCAAACTCAATACTGAGTAAACCATTTTTTCATTCATTAAATATAATTAAAAAAGAGTAATGGGATTTCTATTTACTACTCTTGGACTTTGAGATTTTTTTATGTTCTATGTTTCCCAATTTGAAACATAGAGGGAATAAGGATTTCCACTAACATATGGGTAAAAATGCGAAGGTAGGTTACACTTTTGTGGGAAACACAGTCAGAAAATTCATTTTCCCAATAGTTCGTCTGAACTTTTATAAAAGTTCGGCCGAATTGTTTGAAAGTTCAGTCAAAGTTGAGAAATTAATCTAGCCGAACTAACTCTTTCATTTACATTGACGACGTATTGACAGTGTGGATAAACAGATTATTGGTCAAAGATGGGAAAATTGGCAACAAAATTTTAGCCAGACTTTTGAAAATAATTCGGCTAATTTTTTTCTTATAAGTATACCAGCCCGGAGACAACAACAAATTTTAGGCTTATTACTGTTTGTTACCATTTTCTCATCTATCTCATCTGTCTGTCTCGTTGTGTTTGTTGTTGCACTACGTTTGTGTTTGTTATTGCAAGGGCTTGTTGTTACATGGGCGAGGAGGTGAGAAGGCTTGTTGTTGCTCTGGTTTATTTCTTTTATGTTTGTTTTGTGGGTTTTAATTTTTTTGCTTTGTTTTTTTGTTTGCAAGTTATTTGTGGTCTCATCTGTCTGTCTGCTGTGTTTGTTGTTGCATTTTTTTTGTGTTTGTTGTTGAAGGGGCGAGGAGGTAAGAAGGCTTGTTGTTGCTTTGAAAAAAAAAATTGTGTATTTTTTTTTGGGTTTTAATTTTTTTGCTCTATTTTTTTTCTTTTCAGGTTATTTTTAATTTTCGTCCTTGATGACGTCCTCGGCGATCTCCTGCCTCATCGTCTTGGTGTCATCTCATCGTCTCTGAATTTCCAAGTAGACGAAAAAACTCTTGATTCCTTTGCTACATTTTCTTGTGTGTTCCCCAGATCTACGTGAACCATTAATGAAAGAAAGAAATTGCAAAAAAATTATCACCAAATGTATTCTTGACGTGTCACCAATGATAGTTGATAAATCCATCTAAGGAAGGCCTGGTGTGTAGTTCAATTCAGTGTTAAATCTACAGAGTCTCCTTGCCTTTTATTTTTCATCTTTGCATTCAAAAGCATAGCTTCCATGATCATCAGAGCCTTCTGGTACTTAATATTTCCATACCTGTCACCTATTAAAATTCTTAAAAGTTTCTACCTATATAATACTCCCTTGATGAGAAATATTGCATAAATTTCTTAAAGGTTTCTAGCTATATAATACTCCCTTGTTGAGAAATATTGCATAAATTTCAAGAAAACAGGTCAATGTCTCCTCAGTAAATTATACTTAACCTTAATTTCCACGTGTGGAATATGCAGAAAATAAATTAACAACTTGTTCACCTATGAAACAATTCCTCAAACTACACATTCATCAGAATTTTGGAAGTCCCTAAAGTATGGCCTACAGAAAAGTCGCAAATTTTATAGCAGTAATGGAAATATACTTGGCTCTTGTTTGAACTTTACATTGATTAAAATTTCCAAATTTGGAAAACAATAATTATAACTAACATTAAACTTTAAATTTTTATTGGTTCACCTCCATCAAAATAATCACTGCAGGAATTTTGTCCACCCTTTAAATGACAGTAACATTTACAATGGTACTTAAAAATATTTCAGGCAATAGTCTTAGAGATGAATGTTATCACAAACTATCAGTCATCAGGAAATTGAAGATTCTCTTCCTGAAAACTGAAATAACCATTCTAGCAGATGTTTTTAATTTCCAAATGGTCATTGTCAGCTTCTCACTGTAGGAGAAAAAAATCTGTTTGTTCTCCTCCAACTCGCTTGTGTCATGCAACAAATATCTTATGAGATCATGTTTGATGGACTCAAATTTGAACACAATATCTTGAGTTTTGACATATCATCTGCCTTTACTGGTATCACCTGTTATCTGTGACAAAATCATGCACTTGTTTATTGACCTCAATCCAACTACACCCAGGTGTCTTTTTCAAGGTTTTTTCCGTGATTGATTTTCTTATTTTTTTATGTCACCCCACCAATCCTGTCTTGTGAGCACCAACTCACCAAGAACCAACCCTTCGATAAATCTAATACTTTTAGTTGTTGAGGGCTGCAATCCTCAGCTTAGCTTCATCCTGCCACCCTTAACAACAACTAATTTGCATTCATCCATATCTGATCTTCAACATGTCCTTAAAGGACCTTCAACAATAGCACCTTATTTCTTCCGCTGAGGGATTCAAGAAATTTTTACCAAACCTCCATACATCTAGAGTGGATAAATGCATACTAGGGTTGGATAAGATTTGTCTAGGATTCTGATTTTCTTATTTTTATTTATTTAAAATTTAATAAAATGTGTGAGATGTATATATCTTGAAAACTTTATTTAATTTTATTTACCAATTGTGATACTACAAAAATGATATCAGATTAGTAATGGTGATAAGTTACATAGGTATTGGTAAGGTTGATCAAGTATGATACCTATCCAGCCTTATTAACTAGGTGCTTGTACCGAGCTTCATGATTACAATGGTGAAATGAGAAATACATGTCGTTCTTTCGATAAATGAGCTTGATTGAGCATTGTTCTTAGCTGAATGCTTGTAAATCACCCATTCATATGCTTACTTATATAGTAGGAGTAAGCTAGCTTTCGCTATGATATATTTTTTCTTATACTCTATTAAATCATGTGTTTATCTGTATAGAGCTTACATATATCCATATGCACTTACTTATGGGTAAATATAATGGTAATCACTCATTCCAATCACACTTAGTACTCAACATTATGTGGTTTCACTAAAGGTGCTTATGTTTCCATAAAATATACCTTTTGTATTACGTTGATACTTCAAAATCACTAGTACTAATCAGCTTAGTAAGAACCATCATAACTAGCTTATACTATCCATTATGTTTCAGCATCATTGATTACTAAAATATTACTAGGTAAGATCAGCTTACAGCTTAGAGGTTATGTTTTAATAGTGGTAAGTGAAACATGACCCTTGTAACTATTAGTATAAGTAACATTGTATTCATGCTTACAACTTGGAGGTTATTCATGCTTACAACTTGGAGGTTATGTTTTAATAGTGGTAAGTGAAACATGACCCTTGTAACTATTAGTATAAGTACTATTGTATTCATTATTTAACCGGCTTATGGTTTTTGTTACACTTATCTGTTAGATCTCTTCTCGTTAAATGTTGTTCACTTATTTAACATTATGATTATAAAAGAAAATCAAAACATTTTAGAACTTAACATCGTGATTATAGGAGAAATTATTATTGGTAGTGCCAATAACCTTTTTGAAAAACACTAACAAAATATAATCAATTACCTTTTACACAAACTAGAACATAATATGAACTATATAACTCTCATGTTAGTGATAGTATATAAAAAAAATGAGAATTTTAATTAAAAAATAAACTTTATGTTCAAATAAGATAATATAAAGTACTTTATGTTCAAATAAAATAATATAAATTACACTAATTAAATTTAATATATTAATATTTATATTTATATATGTCTAAATAAATTTATATGAACATTCTGAAAAGAAGTTGATACTAATTAATAAAGATAAATTACAAAATATAGTTAATACATAAAGAAAGAAATTATATATATATATATATATATATATATAAGAATTTTTTCTCAAAATTCTAAAACTAGTATTAATTAATAAAAATAAGTAAATTACAAAACATAGTTAATATAAGGAAAAAAAGAAGTAAGTAGGACTTATCATAGAGGGAAGAAGGATTTCCACTAACATACTATAACTCCAATTTCATTTAATATTATGCAAATTTGTAGCATACAAATGAAAAGGAAAAAAAAAACAATGAATAATTTGTTAAAGATTCCCAACTTTCAACATTCATCTCCTAAAAGTAAAAAGTAACATCCATAATTATAAGAAGATCAATCATACTTGTGAGACAAACTTAGATTTGGGATAGTGACCACTAGTTCATTACAAAACTATTTAATTGGATAGGAATTCTATTCTACACCACATGGGCTAATTGATTAAAATAAAAAAATGAAAGCAATATATAAATTTGATAGAAATTGTGATTCCTCAATATTTCAAATAGAAAATAAGAGATACAATTCTACTCTACTAATTTGCGTAATAGAAATCACAATTTAGAAAAAATTGCATAAACATAAAACAATCACAACCATAAGTACATCGTGATTTCTAGGGGAACCCAACTAGGAAAAACCCCTCAAGCCTCTTTGCATTAATTAGTTTAATAGAGAAACAATTACAATTGCATGCTGCAACTCTAAGCACCACCTCTAAAGGTAAAATTGTTCCAAACTCAAAACTGAGTAAATCAATTTTCCATCCATTAAATTTTGATTAAAAAGGAGTAAGGGTATTTTGGTTTACTACTCTTAAACTTTCTGATCAGGTGATCAAGTCTTTAATGGAAAAATGCTTAAAAAAATTAGTTGCTCATAAATATTCCAAACTAGAACGATAGGAAAGAGCTCGAAAAGACAATCCTGTAGCCGCGAACGCCACTGAAATCCGATGTTGTATGAGAAAGTTATTCAACTTTGAATTTTCTCAATTTCAAGTTAAAAAAAGGCCAGTTTGACAGTTTGACCTTATTAAAAAAATTTATTGAAAAAAGAATATTCCACAAAATATTATGGGAATATTCCATAGAATATTCTGTGCAAAGAGCCAATGGCAGGGCGCCACGTGGACAGCCCGGAGGCTGCCACATGGCCCCAAGGGTCAAACGGAATTGTTTTGTTGTGGCAAAATTATATTTGTGCAGGCAGGAATCGATTCCGGGTCGGGGGGTAGCAACTGGGCAGCCCAACAGTCGGGCCACGAGTAGTTCTTAACTACTATGGTTGCAACATTATATTTAAAGTTTGTTGTTGTTTTCGGCGGGGCCGTAAAGGGGCCAACCCCTCGGCGATAAGACCACGGTGCTCGGAACCAAGACCTAAGAAACGATGCATAGCACAGTTGGAGGCCTAGTCACGTGGACCGGCGGTAGGTGCGGGGCATGGTTTTTTATGATATGGTTCGACTTTAAGACTTCCGCATACAACTCAATTTTATAACCATATTTGCCGACGGGTGCGGTCCTGTGGACCCCCGTGGCCCTATCTTTTAGCCCTCAACATCTGGCAGTGTTATGGCGGATTCCACCTATTTTGGTGGCCGCCCCATTTTTGGCGGGTTAAACTCCAATTCTTCACAATTGGTGGAGTTTTCCTAGCCCTAACTGGCCAAAGTCAGTTTTGGTCATAACTTTGGCTAGAAAAGTCTTTTTGGAACGATTTTTTTTTTTGTTCTAGGGGTATTGGAATATTCTGAAGCTACTGGAGTAGGTTATAGAGCCATCAGGGCACTCTTTCAGAGGTTTTATCAGCGGATTTTCTTGAGGAGCCACTAGGGCTTTGGGAATGATCAGCTGTATTGGGCTATGTTCATCTGTTTGAGGTGAATTTACAGTCAATTTTTACTGTTTCCAGCACTCTGATTCTGTTTTAGTAGCTATTTCAGCCTATTGAGGCTTTATTAATGGTGTATAACTATTTTTGAGCATTAATAGGGAAGGGAAAAGCCCATTTGGGGGCTTTTGGACCCAGCAGATGTAGCCCAAGAGAGGGGTGAACTGCTTTATCAGATGCTTGTTTATATGATGTGAATTCTTGTTGCTTATTTCCGGAGTTTAATACCTAAACAGTAAATTGAAATAAGTCCTCTTAACATAAAAATACTTATACAGTTATCAAAACATATTTGTTCCATTCCAAAACACATTTTTTCCATTGCAGAACACCTTAACATGCTTGCACACTCATAATATTGGTTAATGAATACTTTGCAATCAGAAAAAAAATTATTTCATTAACATATCGTTTAAGTGTTTACTTCCTAGTTATTTAGGCAGAGCCTGTAAGAGGGCCAAAAGCTTCTGGTTTCATCCTTTCTTTGAAAGGTGAAATAACCAATAAAAGCCCCTACAGTCTATCTCTGTATAAGAAATATTTAGTTCACACATTTTCAGATCAGATTGGTATCAGAGTTGTTTGCACATTTAGAATTATTGGAAATGGATACCTTGCACCCTTATTTCAAGTACAATCCATTTTCAGATCAGATGGTATCAGAGCTCGGGTTGAGCATTTGTTATTGTGCAAAAGGTTTTAAAATAGTGTAAGAGATTTACTATTTTATTAGTAGAAAAATGGTTGCATGTATGAGTTTTCTTGAGTTGGAAGGATAGTTGTTGTTAGCTAAGTCTTGGAAAGGATTGAAGACTATTTTCCTTACCCAATTTACCTCAATATTATCTTTGGAAAACAAACTCCAATAGTTTGTGTTTTATGGCTGCTTGAATGAGAAGGGGTCTTTACTGACATTTGGTTAAAAGCTTGTCGTTTGTTTGAAAGCTTTGAGGACTTTTCTTTGGAAGTTCCTTTTGGTTGTTTTGACCATTTACATAATGTCAACTTCTTCTACAATTGAAGTTTCCTCCTTCACGAAATTCTTCAATGATGACATGAAGAATGAATTCTTTAAGGTGAAGGACATGGTGCAGATTCTCATTGAGGATCAAAGAGAAAGCGTTAAGCTTCATGCACAATTGTTGGCTATGAAGGATGAGAAGGAAGAAATTCTCCAAAGGTTTCATGACATGGAGAAACAACTCCTTCAAGCTCAACAAGCTTTTTCCAAGAAAATTCTTGTGGAAGAGGTTAATCGTTCCAACTTGTCTTCAATTTCCTCCATTGAAAAGTGTGTTGGTTCTTTTGAAAAACATACAAGAGGAATCGGGTCCAAACTAATGTTTAGGATGGGCTATCAAGAAGGAAAAGGTTTGGGCAAGCATGCACAAGGCATAATTGAACCTATTTCAGTTGTGGAGCGACCCAATAATGTTGGTCTTGGATATGTGCAATTTTATGGCAAAGAATTCAAATCCTTGAATGCATGTAATGCAAATTTTAAGAGAACCTTTGTTCCAAGTTCTCAAATGCATTTATGTCAAAAAATTTTTAAGGATGATTACCATTGATTTAAGCCATCATTGCAGCAAGCAGAGGGTAAACATGTCTCTTATGGCAAGCCTTCTAGTTCAAACAGTTTTCAAGAAAGAACATTGATGAAAGTCTGAAAATGAAAGCTGTCTCCTCTACTAGTTCATCGTCTTTCGAAGACAAAAAGGATGGAAATTCCATGCAGCAAAAGAGGTATAATCATTCACATGATCAATTTGATTATGTTTCAGCAAAGAATGATAATTTTTCTTTTTCAAATGAAAAGAATTTTTGTTGCACATTTTGTGGTGGATTTAACCATGTTGCTTCAAGTTGCTGGTTGAAAAAGAAAGCACACAGGAAGCAGAAGAGGCAAGGTGAATCTTGTTTCAAGTCTTCTTGGAATTTTTATCAGTGTAGAAACAATTGGTTTTCTACAAATTACAATTGTTGTTCTGCAAATTTTAAGAATTTGCATCATGACTCAGTCAATCTTAGCAATGGTCGATCAGTTAATTCCAGAGACAAATTATCATTTTCTGAAAAGCTCCATTTAATGAAATCGGGTAGATTTCAGTTATTCAAGGGTGGAAGAGTGGAGAATCAGTCTCCACATTATCAGTTTCACTAATCAGAGAACCTTTATGGGTCCAAAAGCTTCCCATTTGGGAGGTGTGTTCAGGTGATCAAGTCTTTAATGGAAAAATGCTCAAAAAAATTAGTTGTTTAGAAATGGTCCAAACTAGAACGACGGGAAAGAGCTCAAAAAGACGATCCTGTAGCCTTGAACGACGTTGAAAACCAATGCTGGATGAGAAAGTTATTCAACTTTGAATTTTCTCAATTTTAGGTAAGAAAAGGCCAGTTTGACAGTTTGACCTTATTAAAAAAATTTATTGAAAAAAGAATATTCCACATAATATTCAAGGAATACTCCATAGAATATTCTGCAGAATATTTTGTGCAGAGAGCCAATGGCAGGGCACCACGTGGACAGCCCGGAGGCTGCCACGTGGCCCCAAGGGTCAAACGAAATTGTTTTGTTGTGGCAAAATTATATTTGCGTAGGCAGGAATCGACCCCGGGTCGGGGGGGTAGCAACTGGGTGGCCCAACCATCGGGCCATGAGTAGTTCTTAACTACTATGGTCGCAACATTATTTTTAAAGTTTGTTGTTGTTTTCGGCGGGATCGTAAAGGGGCCAGCCCCTCGGCGATAAGACCATGGTGCTCGGAACCAAGACCTAAGAAACGACGCATAACACAGTTTGAGGCCTGGTCACATGGACCAGCGGTAGGTGCGGGGCACGATTTTTATGATATGGTTCAACTTTAAGACTTCCGCATACAACTCAAGTTTATAACTATATTTTCCGACGGGTGCGGTCCTATGGACTCCCGTGGCCCTATCTTTTAGCCCTCAACTTCTAGTGGTGTTATGGCGGATTCCACCTATTTTGGTGGCTGCCCCATTTTTGGCGGGTTAAACTCCAGTTCTCCACAATTGGTGGAGTTTTCCTAGCCCTAACTGGGCAAAGTCAGTTTTGGTCATAACTTTGGCTAGAAAGGTCTTTTTGGAACGAATTTTTTTTTGTTCTAGGGGTATTGGAACATTCTGAAGCTACTGGAGCAGGTTATAGAGCCATCAGGGCACTCTGTCAGAGGTTTTATCAGCGGATTTTCTTGAGGAGCCACAAGGGCTTTGGGAATGATCAGCTGTATTGGGCTATGTTCATCTGTTTGAGGTGAATTTACAGTCAATTTTTACTGTTTCCAGCACTCTGATTCTATTTTAGTAGCTATTTCAGCCTATTGAGGCTTTCTTCATGGTGTATAACTATTTTTGAGCATTAATAGAGAAGGGAAAAGCCCATTTGGGGGCTTTTGGACCCAGCAGATGTAGCACAAGATAGGGGTGAACTACTTTATCAGATGCTTGTTTATATGTTGTGAATTCTTGCTACTTATTTCTAGAGTTTAATACCTTAAACAGTAAATTGAAATAAGTCCTCTTAACATAAAAAGACATATACAGTTATCAAAACATATTTGTTCCATTTCAAAACACATTTGTTCCATTACAGAACACCTTAACATGCTTGCACACTCATAATATTGGTTAATGAATACTTTGCAATCAGAAAACAAATAATTTCATTAACAGATTGTTTAAGTGTTTACTTCCTATTTCTTTAGGCAAAGCCTGTAAGAGGGCCAAAAGCTTCTGGTTTCATCCTTTCTTTGAAAGGTGAAATAACCAGTAAAAGCCCCTACAGTCTATCTCTATATAAGACATATTTAGTTCACACATTTTCAGATCAGATTGGTATCAGAGTTGTTTGAACATTTAGAATTATTGGAAATGGATACCTTGCACCCTTATTTCAAGTACAATCCATTTTTAGATCACTTTCACACCATTTTATGGGCTCTGTTTCATAGTTTGAAACATTGTACTATCATTTGATTCATAATTTATAACATTATATTAATAATGTTGAATTTATAGTAAATTACAACATAAAACATTCTAAAATATTGTAATATGGATTTACAGCAACTCTTCCAACAAAATATCTATATTAATTTATAAATAAAATTTTGATGTAAAAGAAACATAATTATTTCAAAATACTTTCTTTCAATTTTTTATTATTTATTGTTTTACTAATGTACTGGAAAAAATGGAAATAAACGTAACATATTACTAATGATAAAATTAATTAATTAAAATTAAAAACTAAAAGAAATTTAAAAAAAAAAAAAAATTGCCCATGTTTCCAAAGGAATATGAATCTCCACTAACCATTTCACTCCTGGGTATTAAAGAAATTGAGATGAAGTTATAATTAGATAAATTATTTTAAGGGTTTTTAATTTCATTGATTTATAAGTAAAAAAATAATTAGATTTTATTCATGCGGTGTATATTAATTAGGTTAAATAATATTTATTATTTACTATGTTTGAGGTTGAAATATTATAGAAAGGGGTCGAGTATAAGAGTCATTTTTAAGAGAAATAAATTATCTAAAAAAAATTCCAAACTCAAAAGTGAGTAAATCTTTTTTCCATCCATTAAATTTAATTAAAAAGGAGTAAGGGAACTTCCATTTAGCACTCTTGGACATTGTGATGCAACCATATAGCCGCAAATACTCAATGTGCAGACTCAAAACTTAGTCTGCCAAAATCCCAAGATTTATTCTAACATAAAGTGTGATTTAACTTTTAAACACACCACGCATAATTTTATTAGATATCTTATGGATATTTTTTAATCCATTTTCAATTATCGAAACCAAATATTTGGCATTTCAGATTAAAACCCAAATACCTTACCTCATTTCCCTTTTCCGCCTTTTCACGTGACCTATACACGCTTACCGACCTTCTCCGCATTTTCTTATCACCATATCACAAATTTAAGCTTCATCGCAAATCGGCCC
The DNA here is from genome assembly GCA_034641835.2 of Pinus albicaulis. NCBI lineage: Eukaryota > Viridiplantae > Streptophyta > Pinopsida > Pinales > Pinaceae > Pinus > Pinus albicaulis. The sequence continues at coordinate 935,431,760 of CM076583.1, read as the reverse complement.
ATCACAATATTGCAAATTTAGGATTTATCACAAATCGTCCCATCACAATATCGCAAATTTAAAACTTTAACCTCATCGCGCATCACACATAACATATATCGCAATGTTTGCGATTTTGTGATTTCTCAAATCACAGCAAATACCTTGCAATAACAAGGTTCCTTCACTTAATTGCGATATGTGAAGAAAATCTTCAGATGACACATGGCTCCTTATCGTAGTCTCCAGATCCTTTAACGACCTCATTTCTCGAGTTGTGATATGGCTTCCCAACCGTCCATATTCCACTGTAATTATGTGATGTGATCTTGACCATTCACCTTCCACTTCATTTCTGCGATAAGATCTTAACCATCCATCGCTCTTGCTTCAAATCTACGATATGATCTCGTCCTTCCATCCAATCTGCTTCATTTCTACGATCTAATCTCAACCATCCATTCCACCTTAACGCTTTTGTTTATTCTACCAGACTGATATGCTTCCACTGCGACCTGACTATAGTGTCTTTCCATCAAAGGCCTGTTGATACTCTATTTCACCCAGCACTCCAATTCTTCGCCTGACTTTCTTTGATTTTTTTCAATTTCTCAGTTTCTGAGACACGATCCACAAGTTCAACTGATAAATCCTTGAAGGATATAACCAAATTTCGATCCGGCCAAAATCATGCAATTCAACTTGTGTTCAACCTAGACTCTGAGCAAGTTGTTTCTCCGTCATGACTCTAATGCGAGATGTGAGAGACTAACATAAAATAGAAACGAAATTTTACAAGATTAACAACCACAGACATTCAACCCCAAAACATAACTCACAGAGGATCGTTATGTAGATAATTTAGTCATAGAATAGATCAATTATCTTAATCAATCTCGTCTCTTGCTCAGGGATTCCAATTACAAATTCAATTGAAAAGGTTTCTTTACTACTGCCAAACATATAGGAAAATCTTTATTCATCCAGAATATAACCTTTCTCACAAATTATAACAGGACTTAACATCACATGTAAAAAATAATATGAATAGGTCTAATTCCCACACATAAATAGAGAATTTTCATTAAATCTCACAAATATACATAAGTTATACAAAGCTTCCACATATCCTGCATAGGCCTGCTCTCATTCCTTTGGCCCTTTTGAGTCTTCGGCCTTAATTGGCCTTTGCACACTTTGTATCACACCAACCTCACTCTATGTGCTTCCTATATAATCCCCCATCGAATGCCTTCAAGGAATATCATATTTACAATGAAAGGATTCTAAACTAATTTCAGTCGAGATCCTATAAAATATCCTCACCAAACTCCTAAAATCCCTAACTCAATCTCCAAGAGATATTTCAGCTCCATAAAATATGCATGAAACTTGTAACACCTAAGATCTCAAATGTTCTCACACATTCGAGAAAAATCACATATTAATCATCATTTTAATAAATTCAACATTTGGGAATCTCTCCTTTCATAAAATAAACCTTCCCCTTAGGTTTCTTCATAAATTAATTTATGGAGTAGGATGCCCTTGCATCAGACTCTCAAGGAACAAAATGTTCCATGATCTCCGAATCATGAATTGTTGTTGTTGAAATCGTCCTGGTTTCCAAACTTTATGTTGTTTCTCACCACTTTCTTTGCCATCTTGTTGCTTCCTTGTAGATTTATACATTCTTCCTGTATCCCAATTCTTAAATTGCCTTCGTGCAGTCTGTTGAAGATTGCAAAAAGAAACAGTGAAGGAGGCATCCTGAAACATCTTTCCTGATCCTAGTTGGAAAGTGATCACCAAAACTAGGTGGGGGACACACAAGTGATTTTTTGTCGCAAAGTCTATTTTTAGACTATGTCTATTTTTAGACATATGGATCATGTTCTATAAGTTGCAGGATGCTATTTGTGGATGGTTGGTCAAGTTGGAAAAACAAATGGATTTATATTTTTAGACATATTGGGCGGAATCTATTTTTAGATTGCCAGTCTAAAAATAGATATGTTGAATATTATTAGCTCTTAATAATATTTGGACTCTAAACATTATCTTATTCTCTTGGAGCACTTTAGTTAGTTAAGAGCTGACAGAAGGAATTACACTATTCCTAAGGGTTATGTGGAGCTATTACATGGATACTTCAGTTAGAACTCATGTGATAGAGTTTGGTGGAGTTGATTGAGGGAGTTAATGGAGTTGTGTTCACGAACTAATTCAAATTCTGATAAAGGAGTCATTTTGTATCTAGTCTAACTGATTAATACACTAGTGAGAGTGGTGTGAATTAATTATTAATTAATTCATTAATTATAAACTCATTAATCAACTAAAGAATACATCAGTTAACTTCAGTGCATGGACAGTTTCAGTGGAGACCAGTGCAAAGATAGGTGAAAGGGAAAGTGTGACTATCAGTTGTGACTATAAGTGATGCATGGTTTGTATCCAACACTTAGTAGAGATGCCTATAAAGACTGCGTTAGCAAGGCTGGGTTAATTCATTCTCATCAAGAGGCATTCTTCAGCAGGGATTGCGCAGTAGAGGCATGCTAAAGGCTGGCAAAGATCGGTGCATGTGTTTTGCAAGATCAACCCTGATTAGTGTCTAGCAAGTGGAGATTATACTGAGAGCTTGTAAGGAGCTTTGTATGATGATTGTTACATGACCCCTATGACATATATAATATACAGATAATTGGGGGTTTTCAGCTTTAAGCATTCCCATTACATACTGTGTTCATATGTTTGAATTTTTATGGCTTTAATGTGTGCATGCAATTGATTTTATTTTCGCATGTGATGATCAATGGTAGAAGAGATTATGTATTATGCATGAAGCTAAAATAGTGTGTGATCAGGAAAATCTCGGTGGATAACATATCATTTATTCAAATTTCTACACAGTCATCTTGTTCTTACTTGCATTATCAATCACCTGCTTGTTGTTGCTTTTGTTCCCTATTATCCACTTGAAAGATTTGTTTCCAATGTTGTCTTCTTTATCTTTGCCTGTTGTTGATTTCTGCCTCTTCGGACTGAATAATTTACTCCTTCACAAGATATCTTACACTCAACCAATTTCTCTCTCAATGTTTCAAAATATTTAAAACCTTGCTCAGTGCACATTTTATCAATTGTTTTATCTTATGCTTCCACTATCAACATCATGGGTTGCCTCCAAGAGTTTATTTTATCATCATGATGTATATCAGTCCACAATTAATTAGTAGAAGTTATAATATACCCTCTATGCTTTCCCATTTTCCACACATCCAATGTTTTATGTGGAAGTCCTTCATCTTCCAACCCGCTTGACTACTTGCTTGGCCCTGAAAACATAAAACCAATCTCTTGTATGTTTACTTTCAATTGTGAAAATTTTCCCTTGAATTTCTTCATCTTGCCAATGGATATTTGCATTCACATAATATTTATCTACACTGTCAACTTCTACATCATCAAATATTTGGTCTTCACCTCCTTTTTGACTTGTGAACAATTTTTTTTCAATTTATGCCATGTCTCTTTCTCTACAGTCCTCTTTAACATTATCCTGAATAAGAGTTGTTAAAATTTTTCTTTCTTCATCCCAAATTCCATCCTCTTGGAAACACTTCTCTTCATGTGAATCATCAACTAAATCTTTCTCTAAACCCTGAAAAAAATTAAAAATAAAATATTCCATGACCGTCATGGTCACTGGCAATGATCATACACAATTACATCTTCAAAATTCTAATATTCCTACTGCAACCAATTTAAAAATTTAAAATTTTGAATTGTCTTCAAGCCTATCCCTTTGTTCTTTGTCAATCTGCCAAACATTTCTTCCTTATTTAGATGCAAAATGACGACTGTGGATATTCTTAGTTTTGCATCTGAAAAAATACACCACATAAACCTCCGATCTAGCATTTCTTCCTTTCTCAAACCTAAATTTACAATTCTTGTCACCCTGAAGAAATCTTTTCCATTCAGCCATCAATGTTCCAACCTTGTACTATGAGATAATTTCAAGAGTTTTCTCCCACTTTCCTTCATAAAATTCCAAAGAATATGATTTCTTTGACCATTCTCCTTTTAAATTCTCCATGGAAGGCTGATTACTTCCATCTTATGTACATTTCTCTTCTTCTTGGATGCAATTTTATGTTACAAGGGCTTCTTCTTGTACTTTTTTCCATCTTCTGCAGTTCTCTGATCACAATCAGCAATCTAATTTATGTACCAATTAATTCTTGGTTCTTCATAAACCCCTTCATGACCTTTCAAAGAATAGCTCTGTTTTGTCCTTCCTCGAGAAATTTCTACAAATTCTTCTTCATGATTGTCTTCATAAGTTATTTTCCTTCTTTTCCTAGCTACATGAGATAACAATATTTATTCTTCCTTGGGTCCTTAGCTACTTCCTAGTCCTTGACTCTTTATTGTTTGTTTTCCATTGACAGAATTGTGTTGAGCTGCACTCTCCTTATCAACTCTCCCTTTGCCATAATTGCATAACTTCAAGAAATACATTATCTTCTCGTTTTCCAGTTTCCAATAGTTCTCAGTCATACAAAAAATTTCTTCAGAAATATTTAGATAAAAAATCAATAATAAAATGTATAACCAACAAATTATACCTCCCATATTACTCGTCTTTTCACAAAATTGTGAAATTTTGATCTGATTTCTTTCATAACCTTCTTCAAGGTTGTCTTCATGACACAAGATTGAACTTCCTTCTTCTAAAATAATCCTTTGAAGTTGTCCAAATCTAGAATCAACTACCTCTTGCTATCCTTTATAAGCATAGTCCTTTTCTTGGACTGCTACTCCTTCCATTTTTTTCATTTTTTCATCTCCATTTGTTTGATCTTAGTTACCTGCAATTTCACACCCGTACAAACAATTAGTTTGAAATACATTACAATTCCCTTCTTCACTTGATGTCATCAACATCTCCTCTTTGTGTTGCTCCAAGCACTCCATCATCCCATCACTCTCATCATCATCCTCTCCTAGGATTGACCCTTCTTCAAGTTCACAAAGGCGAACTTCTTCTCTATGTTTACTTCTACTATTTTTCTTTTCTTTCTTCATCCAAATCTTCATATTTTGCATCAATTTCTTGGAAAATAACCTCATAACATGCCACTTGACTCTTTTCCTTACATTAAATCCATATTTTAGATTCTCTCTAATCTCCTTTTGTAGCAGTTGTTCCAAATGATTGAGTTGTGCCCTTAACTCAACCATCTCTCTATCAAATTATTCATCATCTGCTTTCCTTCTGCCATATGTTATGGCATCCTCTTTCCTCTTTGTATGGCTACTTCTAAACCTTTCCTCTGACTATCTGGAGTCATTTTCACCTTTTCTCTTGTGAAATTTTCCATGTCCACTTGGGAGCTATACTAAATCCTCTCTCTTGTAGCCAGTCTCAATTACTGCTACACAATCCCTTATCAAGCTTCACTCTTGTGCTTGATCTCCTGGGATCACTTGGTTCTCTTTCCTCTAGAAACCTTTTTGATAATTCTCTTGCTATTCTATGGATTCTTCACTTCTACTCCCTTTCTTCTTCTTCTGATTGTATGGGTGCTACAATTCCGTTTTCTGCTGCTACCCACATACACACATCGGTATTCATCAAAATTCACCACTTAACAAGACAGTTTTTCCACGATATTTCCTTTTTATCACTCTACTCTTAGATGGAATGATCTCAATTTGTACTCCTCCTCAGTCTTCAGGTACCTTCTGTTAACTCTCCTCTCCAATTCACTACACACTTATGTAATTCCACTGTTGGACATTCACCTCTGCACTAAAAATTTAATCTCCATGCACAGGTTTCACTTATGCTACCTCAAAGAGCATTACAGGCTCTGTCCCCTTTTTTAATATCTCCCTTTCTAAATATTGTTGTATTCTTTCCACTGTCCTGGTCTTATTTAAACCTCCAACATATAAAAATACTTGTCCCTCAATTTCAAAATGAGTTGAATTAAGCTTCCCTCATCATATTTTAGAGCAAAACCTCCTCTAATACCAAAAATGATGCAACCATATGGCCTCAAATACTCAATGTGCAGACCCAAAACTTAGTCTTCTCAGATCTAACATAAAATGTGCTTTAACTTTTAAACACACCCACATACTTTCATTAGATCTCTTATGGATCATTTTGAATACATTTTCAATTATCAGAACCAAATATGTGGCATTTCAGATTAAAACCCAAATATCTTACCTCACCGCCCTTTTCTGCTTTTTCATGTGACCGATACAGGTTTACTAACCTTCTTCATGTTTTCTTATCACCATATCTCAAATCAGCCCATCACGATATCGGAAATTTAGAATTTATCAAAAATCGGCCCATCGCAATATTGGAAATTTAAAAATTTAACCTCATCGCACATCACACATAACATATATCACAATATTTGCAATTTTTTGATTTCACAAATTAGATCGAATACCTTATCACATCTCGCACATTTTAACAAATAACAATAACAAGTTTATTTCACCCGGCGATTGCAATATGCGAATAAAATATTCAGACGACACATGGCTCCTTATCATAGTCTCCAGATCCTTTAACGACCTCATTCCTCAAGTTGCAATATGGCTTCTTGACCGTCCATCTTGCACTGTAATTCTGCGATGAAATATTGTCCATTCACCTTCCACTTCATTTCTGTGATTGGATCTTAACCATCCATAGTTCTCTCTTTAGATCTGTGATATGATCTCATTTGTCCATCCAACCTACTTCATTTCTGCGATCTAATCTTGACCATCCATTCCACCTTCACTCTTTTGTTTATTTTTTGAGACTAATATGATTCCACTATGACCTGACTGTAGCATATTTCCATCAAAGGGATGTCGATACTTTATTTAACCCAACACTCCAATTATTTGACCGACTTTCTCTTTTTTTTTTTCTATTTCTCAATTTCTGAGACACGATCCACAAGTTCAACTGATAAATCCTAGACACTAAGCAATTTGTTTCTCCATCATGACTCTAATGTGAGATGCAAGAGACTAACATAAAATAGAAACCACATTTTATAGGATTAACAACCACATAAATTCAATCCCAAAATGTAACTCACTGAGTTTTTTTATGTAAATCAATTGATCATAGAATACATCAATGATATTAATCGATCTCGTCTCTTTCTCAGGGATTCCAATTAAAAAAACAATTAAAAAGGTTTCCTTACTATTACCAAACCTATAGACAAAGCTTTATTCATCCAGAATATAATGTTTCTCACAGACTATAACAAGAATTAACATCACATGTACAAACTAATATCAAGAGGTATAATTCCCACACAAAAATAGAGATTTTTCATTAAATCTCACAAACATACATAAGTTACACAAAGATTCCACATAGCATGCGTAGGCGTGATCTCATTCCTTTGGCCTTTTTGAGTATTTGAACTTAATTGAAATTTTCACACTTCCTATCACACCAACCTCACTCTATTTGTTTCCTATCTAATCCCCCCTCGAATGCCTTCTAGGAATATCATATTTACAATGAAAGGATTTTGAATTAATTTCAGTTCAAATCCTATAAAATCTCCTCACCAAACTCCTAAAATCCCTAACTCAATCTCCAAGAGATATTTCAGCTCCATAAAATATGCATGAAACTTGTAACACCTAAGATCTCAAATGTTCTCACACATTCGAGAACAATCACAAATTAATCATCATTATAATAAATTAAACATTTGGGAATCTAACTCTTCATAAAATAAACCTTCCCCTTAGGTTTCTTCAAAAATGAATTTACGGAGTATGATGCTCCTGTATCACATTGAAACCCTTTTATGCTCTCTATTTCCTAGTATGAAATTGTATGAATATGTAGAGAGAGTCAAACTTCTCTATTGCACTTCACTAGAAAAAAAATGTGTGTACTATCACTTTTATTCATAATTTATAAAACTATATTAATAATGATAAATTTAATATAGTAAAATATAACATAAAATATTGTAATATATGTTGAAATGAATTTTTCTAATAAAATATCCATAATAATTTATAAATAAAAATTGTGATGTAAAAGGCTCCCATAATTATTTTCAAAATACTTGCTTCCATTTTCTTTTTGTAGATAATGTGATTGTTGAGATGACTAATATGTGTAAACTATGGATCGGATATTTATGCACTGATAACGTCTTTTGTAAATAACCTTTCTAGCAAAAATCCTCAGCACAATTGTTGTAAGAGAAGTTTTCATTCTGGGTTTTCTATTTTTAATATATATAGTCTCATGACAGATTCCGAGTCTATGGGTTGATGTCTGAGTTTTGGGTTAATTTTATTTCGAAGTTGACAATTATTTAAGAATCATAACTTCTTTATTTCTTTGCTAAAGTTGATTCGTTGAGTACTCCAAGTAATAAGTGGCCAAAGGACACTAATCCTTGCTCTAATTACCACAGAGCTCAGCTTCTAAACCTCTGATCCTTATTAATTATTTACACAGAATATTAGGAATATAAAAGTAGTCATATAAGTTACAATATGTGTAATATAATTTCTCTTGATCTACTCTCGATACATTTCTTGTGTAATTCATTTCTTCAATTTTTCAATGCATTTATTCAATTGAAATATTGAAACTTGACATTGTAAGAAAATTTCCTTCTCTGATGTTTTCATCTTATATGTTTTATGTCTACAAATAATTTAGAATTGTACATAGTTTGCAGTGTTTAAACAACAAGAGTATCTATATTGTATTTCTCTTAGCTTCATCATGACATTTTCCATTCCTTTATCTAGTTTCTAGCATATTTCATCTTTTCAAAATAATTAGAATACCAGTATTAATTGTAGCTAGCAGAGATAATTAAAATATCAATATTAAATCTAGCTAGCAGTTATCCCTCTTTCAATCCCATAACACGTCAAGCACAAAATTTTTAAGTACATATTTGTTATCATTACCTATAACTTAACCAGAAAACTTAAATACTTGTTTCAGTATTTTTTGTTAACTGCTGGTTCCACCCAACCATGAGAGAGGCGATCACGTCCTCTGCTCCTCCCATGCTCCTCACCAGAGTCTAAGGTAGCAGTTATTTGTAAGAGGTTAGGCCTCAAAACCTCTATCCAACCTACACTCCCTTCAGGTTACAGAGCTCCACTGATATTAAACCATCTCTAGACAACTCTTTCTGTTAAAACAATCTGTTGCTAACCCTTTTATTCTTTCATGTACAAAACCCCTTCCCCTTCCCAGGATTTCCTTTTTATCCTCTTGGGGAAGGTAACTATCAGAAAAACTGCCTCTTCCTTTTTACTTTGGAATCTTGGAATTATTTTAGCAATCAGTTAATCAATGAATAAATGTAATTTTATTCATGAAGTAGAGCTCAAGTTTTAATAACAAATAACCATATTCGTTAATCTCTTTTCCACGTCTAACAAAATTCAAATGTATTTTATAAAATTCTTTTAAACATAACATTAAAATTAAGTGGGGTGTTACATCTCCCTCTAGTAGAGGTAAACACTGTCCTCGGTGTTTTCTTCATCACAGCAAAAAATTCAGGATATGATTCTCATATAGAGTTTTTGTCCTCCCAAGTAGCCTCCTCCAGGCTAAAGTGCTTCCACTGCACTTTAACTTGGGGGATGTTTCACCTCCGGAGCGTTATTTCTCTCTTATCGATAATACGCTGAGGTTCTACCAGAAATTCATCGTTTAGTTATACACGTACATTCTGCCAATATATAACATGCTTAGGGTCATGTACGTATCATTTCAGTAATGATACATGAAACACATTATGTAGCAATATGTGGTGAGGCAGTGCCAGCCGATAAGCCACCGACCCTAACCGTTCCAAAATTTGGAAGGGTCCATAGTACTTTGGGGCCAATTTAGAATAATTATTCCATATTAAGGTGATCTTCTTTGATTTAATTCTTACATAAACATGGTGACCCACCTAAAACTCTCAAAAATTTCTTTTCTGGTTAGCATATATCTTTTGCGTGTCCTGGGCTACTTTTAAATTATCTTTGATTTTTCTTACCTCATGCTCCAATTCCTTCAGCATGTCCGGCCGAAGAATCATTTTGATTTCCAGACTGCTTTTATGGGGCTTCGACATTGTCTTCCGTATAATGCTTCAAAAGGACTCATCTTGAGGGATTCTTGGTAACCATTATTTTAGGCGAATTCGACTAGATGCAAATATTCTTCCCTCTTTTTGGGTTGCTGCATCACATACATGCGTATCATATCTTCTAATATTTGATTCACCCTTTCAGTATGTCCATCCATTTGAGGATGATAGACTGTAATAAACTGGATATGTGTTGCCAAAACAGTGAATAGTGCCTTCCATAAATCTGAGGTGAAATCTACATCTCGATCTGAGATAACAACTCTTAGAATGTCGTGTAGTCCAAATATTTCCCTCATGAAAATGTCAGCGATTTGTACAGTCTTGTAAGTTGACTAGACTGGTATGAAATGAGATACCTTGCTAAGTATATCCACGACCACCATAATTGAATCTTTCTGTCTCTTTCTTCTCGGTAGACTTGTGATGAAATCTAGTGAGATGACTTCCCATTTCATTTTGGTACAGGAATAGGATGAAGCAATCCTACTGGATTTTGGTGCTCCACCTTGAATTGTTGACACTCCAAAAATTCGGTCAGGTATTCAACAATGTTTTACGCATTCTAGGTCATAAATAATTCTTTCTAATTTCTATTACCATCTCTTGATATCCAGGATGTCCAACAGAGAAACTCTGATGATATTCATCCAAAATCAGCTCCTTCAAGCTCATATGATTTGGAATACATATCTTCTATCGAAATATCAAAAGTTGTTTATCATTAATCCCATAATCTGATAGATTTCCTTGTTTTTCTGCCTCTCTTTCTTGCTGCCAAAAATTGATACTTAGGGTCTCTTTTTGCTGCCCCCATTATTTTCTCCTGTAACTTAAATTATTCTTGATTAAAGTAAAGTTCATATATGAAATGTAGTTTCCTACTTAAAGCATCAACTACATAGTTGTCCTTACCTTTCACATGTTAAATGTCAAAGTCAAATTCACATAGGAACACATTCCATCTTACTTGGAAGGCATTCAAATCATATTATTTAAAGTAGCTAGTCAAGCTACTATGGTCGGTTCTTAGCACAACCTTTTCCCAAAAAATTAATGTCTCCAAAATCGAAGGGCACGCACTACCACAGTCAACTCTAAATCATAGGCAAAGTATTTCTGCTCATGTTCCTTTAGCTTCCTTGATTCATACACTATTACCTTACCATCTTGTGTCAATATTGCTCCCACCCCTTCCTTACAAGCATGAGTGCAGACTTCAAACTCTTTGCTTGGGTCAACCACTTTCAATACAGGGGTATTAGTTAACATTTTTTTAACCGTTCAAAATTGGCTTGACATTCATTAGTCCACTTAAAAACTCGCCCCTTCTGCTACAAGCAATAAATGGGAAAGGCTATCTTAGAGAAGCCTTCAATGAATCGTCGGTAGTAACCAGCGAAGCCCACAAAAGAACATATATCTGCTATATTTCTGGGAACTCTCCATTCCATAGTCGTCTTAATATTTTTGGGGTCTATCGATATCCCTTCAGTAGATATTACATGGCCCAAATATTGGATATGTTCTTTGTAAAAATAACATTTGCTAAATTTGGTGTGAGCTGATTTTCCCGCAACATTTTCAACACCAAGCGTAAATGTTCTTTGTGTTCTTGCATATTTTTAGAGTAGACCAGTATATCATCAATGAATATTAAAAAAAAAATTATAAAAAAATGAATGGAAGATACCATGGATCTGATTCATGAAATTTGTTGGTGCATTGGTTAATCGAAACAGTAACACCACAAATTCATAATGTTTGTATATGATACAAAAGGTTTTTTTGGATATGTCCTCATCCTTAATCTATATCTGGTGATACCTAAATCTTAGGTTAATCTTTGAAAATATATTTGCTCCTTTTACCTGATCAAAAATATCGTCTATTCCTGGCAACAGATATTTGTTTTTTACAGTCAGCTTATTAAGCTGTCGGTAATCTATGCACATCCGCATCATACCGCCTTTCTTTTTAACAAACATCACTGGCTCTCTCTAAGGGGACACACTTGGTCAATATACCCTTTTTCCAATAGTTCTTGCACTTTCATTTTTAACTCTATCAGCTTAAGCACACTCATTCTGTATGGTGCTCGCGACACAGGTGTTTCTCCTGGTATTAACTCTATAGTAAAGTCAATATTTCATTTTGGGGGTAATCTTGGAATATTTTCAGGAAAAACATCCATAAAATCCCGAACAACTAGAATATTTTCCAACATAATGGTTTTTTCTTTAGAGTTAGTAAACCCCACCTGAATAGCATAAAGTTGACACCCTTTTCTAATGCATTTACCCACCTGGGATGCAGTGATGAGGCACAATTGAAATGGTTTCTTAATTCCATGTAATTCTTGATGAGTACCATCTTCTACCTTAAAATGGATGATTTTCTCCTTCAATCTACCAGTGACCAATGTCTTTCTACTATTCCATTCCCAAAAAAATATCATAGGAGCCTAAAAGTAGAATATTTAGTTCAAAATTTATATGTTGTCTTCCTATTTCGAGGATACAATTTGAGATTTTAGCATTTACTCTTCTCTTTTCTCTAGTAGCTAATTGTACTAACCAGGGACTTTTAAATTTCGTTCTTTGCAGTTTACAATTTTCAACTACTCGGGGATTTATATAACTTAAACTAACACCAAGATGAACTAAAATGGAAACAGTTTGGGAATATAACTTACCTTCCAATTCTATCATGGTTGGTTGGAAATCCACTTGTCAATATTCTAGTGTAGCATTGATCCTTGGTATTTTTTGTGCAACATTCCCTACTGTGGATGCATCTTACAGATTGGCTGTAACATCATTTCTTCCATGATGAGGGAAGTTCTTAAAGTAACATGCCTCACCGCATCCCCAAATTTGTAGCGGTGGTTTCTAGATCTGTCCATGGTCTGGCCTGCTAGATGCTTCAGTAGGCCATTCATCAACTGACCAATTGGGCTTTTGTTGATTTTTCCTAAATTGTTTATTTTATGGGTTCCTTGCAGCATTTTTATAATTTCCTGGTCTGCTACTTTTAAAATTCAAAGTACCTTTCTGCCCCTTCGTTGGTGGCCAACTTCTGCCAACATCTCCTTTCACCTTAGATTTCTAATAACACATTCATGCTTTTCGATTAACCTCATACATAGTCTTTGGATTCACAAATTCGATCCTCTCCTTCATATGAGAAGGTAGGCTACTCAAGAATCGCTGAAATTTTTCTTTTTCATCTCTCAAATATGATACGTACCTTAACAAGGAGGTAAATTTAGCGATGAACTCATCCATAGACAGTTGACTCACCCTTAAGTCATGAAATTCTTGAGATTTGTCATTATAGAATCGCTCTGTTAGGTACTTTTCCTTAAAATACTACTGGATATCATCCCAAGTCACATTCTAGTCTTCAATTCCTCACACATTTTTCACTTCCTCCCACCATAATGTGGCTTTTTCCCGCAATTGATAAATAGCAAAGCGACCTTTGAGCTTTATGTTATACTCATAAACTTGAAAATATTTGTTCATATTAATTATCCATGCTTCTTCCACTTCCTCGGCCTCTCCATCAAAAGTAGGAGGTTTAATTTTCCAAAATTCACCTTGTAACTCCACTTTATATTTCTTCATCTCCTATTGTTCTGAAGCATTTCCAGACTCTGCTTCATTGTAATTTATGTTTTTGTTACTTTTCTGAGTATGAATTCCTTCTGGATTGTCATTAACTTTCTACTACTGCTCACTACCTTCATGGGTGTCCATCTCTGGGTTAGGTTGTGTTGCCCAATGATTCTATTTATCATAGAGGCTCTTAGAGTCCTCTCCTTGTCCCACATTAATCTTTCATTGTCGCTTCTTACCGGAGTCATCTCTGTCTGGATATTTTGTACTATATCTAACAATTTGTTGGCCTGACGTTGTTCTTCTTCCAGTAATATACTAGTTTATTGGTGTTGATCCACACTCAATTGTACCCACATATATGGGTTAATATATGGATTAGGCAGCGAATGGGCTTCCCCTGTAATTCTTGGGGTCTGATGACTAGATCCTCTCCTCATCGAAACTTATCAATAATTCATGTCACTGTGCACAAAATTAACAAAAATGAAAACACCCAACGTTATTCAATTGGCCCATTTGGCCCCAGCATGTAACCACGCTCTGATACCACTTGTCACCACCATCAAATACTTACCATAAAAAAAAAGTATTACCATACTAAAAAAATTAGCACATTTAATATGTATACATGTCTTAGCTATGTCATTTTGATTAGCACATTATAATATATGAAAACTATAACATTATGTGAGCAAAAAATGTGAAATCAAATTGTATATTTGTAACAACATTGTAATAATCATATGTTTACTAGGTCATGAATTTCATTATGTCAATGGTCAGCTATACATTTTGTTTATATGGTTTGGCGATCATCCATGCGTGCAACATAATCACTCGGGATTTGTTTCTTAAGAGTAATTTACTTTTTGTAATCTATGCATAGTGAAGATCCAATCCATCTAGTTTCTTTTCCGTTCGGTTGTTTGGCAGCTATCAGCTACAATTTAATCATTGGTAGATGTGTTATCCATCGATATGGTCAAACCTAGATCTAGCGATGGAAAGTTCTGCGGGAAGGTTTAGGGTAACTACCTGACCCTAAGTGCTGCACACTAAGCTTATTTTCTCTCTGGACTGTTTTTCCACAGCTCTAAATTTTTTTTTCTTCCAGAATCCTTACTCCAACAGCTGAGGTATTACTTCTCCCTCGATAATGAATGTGGGTTGGTTGCATTCCTACTTAGTTCTCAAGTATATTTTGTTGCTCCAGATTCTTATTTTCATTGTGGCACTAAGTCATTTAGCCATTCAACCCAGTTTATTTTTTGTATATACTATCTTCTCGATTTCCGCACCATTTCTCACTGTGTGCTCTCTGAAAACATGCAGGTAATGTTTCAAATTCCCTTTACTGTTCACATTCACAGAGGTTATGGAGAGAATGTTTGGTTAGTTTCATCTGTGAGGGTTATCTCTTTTAATCCCCTTCGCTATTCAGTTAAAATTTTCCAAGATGGTAAATCCGCAATGGCCGAAGGTTTTCTCATGCAACAGTTGTTTTTTTTTTCCCTGTCTCCGAACAAATTGTTGGACATAGTCTTCCAAGCACGCCGAGAACTGGAATTTAGGTGATGGCATGGTTCCGCTACGTCTATCCTCCTATTTGAAATGAGCCTCACAAGAATCTTATTTATGTTAATTTCCTCATTAATTATTTTTTTGTTTTGGTTACAAGCTATGGCTGATTGTTAGGGTCTTGGTGGAATGGGAGGACCCCTCGAGCTCCGCAATGCATTTCCACGGGTGGTCACCACAGGTAAGCCGAACCCATCATCCGCATTCACATTTTTTTCAAATGATTCTCGAGGTTAATGGGGGTAAAACCCTCTTCTTTTATAGGTTCTGAAAACTAGCCCTAACTCTATTTACATGAGTAAGCTTCAGGCTCCTCTCAAGTGGGTTGGATTCTGAACACTAATGTGAAGGGTTTGGGCGTAGATTATTTTTTAGAGTTTAATTTTGATATTATTTCCAACTTCGCAAAACTTCCAGTCAGAATATGAAGATAATTGTATATTTATATTTTTGTTTTTCTTTGTATAAATTCCTTTTTTTAAGGGTTTAACCTCTAGATGCTATTCATGAACCCTACTCATTTTTTTCAGGTCATTTCATATATGTGTATCTCTGCACTGATAATGTCTGTTGTAAATACCATTTCTATCCAAAATCCTCAGCACAATTGTTGTAGGATAATTTTGCATTTTTGGTTGTGCGTTTTTAATATATATAGTCGCATGACAAATTCTGAGTCTATGAGCCGATGTATGAGTTCTCGGTTGATGTGATTTTTGAAGTTAACAGTTATTTAAGCATCATCGCTTCTTTCTTTCTTTGATAAAGTTGATTCGATGTGTACTCAAAGTAATAAGAGGCTAGAGGACACTGATCCTTGCTCTGTTTACCACAGAGCTTGGCTTATAAACCTCTGAGCCTTATTAATTCTTTACACAGAATATTAGGAATGTAAAACTAGTTATATAAGTTACATTATGTGTAAGATCATTTCTCTTGTTCTACTCTCGATACATTTCCTATGTAATTCATTTAATCAATATTTCGATGCATTTATTCAATTGGTATATTGAAACTTGATAATGTAAGAACATTTTACTATGTTAGACTTAGAATGTTTTATTCAAAGATCCTTCTCTATTGTTTGTACCTTATATGCTTTATGTCTACAAAGAATTTAGAATTGTACACAGTTTACAGTGTTTAAACAGCAAGAGTATCTATATTGTATTTCTCTTAGCTTCATCATGACATTTTATGTTCCTTTATCTAGTTTCCATATTATTTCGTCTTTTCGAAATAATTAGAATACCAGTATTAAATCTAGCTAGTAGAGATAAGTAAAATACTAGTATTAAATCTAGCTAGTAGTTATCCCTGTTTATTTCCTGTAACACGCGAAGCAAAGAATTTTTAAGTACATATATGTTATCATTACCTATAACTTAACCAGAAAAATTAAATACTTATCTCTGTCTTTTATGTTAACTGATGGTGCCACCCAACCATGAGAGAGTCGATTGCATCCTCTGTTCCCCTTGTGCTTTGCACGAGAGTCTAATATAGCGGTTATTTGTTATAGGTTAGGCCTTAGGACCTCTGTCCAGCCTACACTCCCTTCAGGTTACATATCTCCACTCATATTAAAGTGGCTCTGGACAACTCTTTCTTTTACAACAATATGTTGTTAACCCTTTTCTTCTTTCATGTACATAACCCCTTCCCCTTCCCACTTTCAGAAAAAACTGCCTCTTCCATTTTGCTCTGGAATGTTGGAAATCTTTTACCAATCAGTTAATTAACTATTGAATGTAATTTTATTCATGAAGTAGAACTCGATTTTTACTAACAAATAACCATATTCGTTAATCTCTTTTCCATTAAAAAAATTCAAATTTATTTTAAAAAAATGTTTTAAACAATACTTTAAAATTAAACAGGGTGTTACAAGATTTGATATTAACAATAATGAAAAATATACCTTTAATAGTTTGTTTGGTTGTTTACTAGGCTTCAATGTCTTAGAAATATACATTTAATACTTTTCCTTTTATAAGGCATGCCAATTTTGACCTATTCCATTGCAATTTGAAAATGAGTTTTCCTATAGCTTTGATCCTATGAATGTGAATGGGCTAAAAACACTGTTATGTAATATGAATGGGTTGAAATATATAACCTATATTAATCTATGAAACATATTAGTATTACCTGATATGAGTAGCATTGCAATGGTGTTTGGGATTATTAATTGCCAAGATTGCCATGTAAAATTACTTGAATATCCCATAGCAATTATTATTAGAATAATTTAAGTATTGAGTTTATTTATATTAATATTAAGTTAAATTCTGTAATATTAGATTTAATGTTAAATTTAAGTTTAAGCTTAATAATATTAAATTTATTTTTAATATTCGATTTACTTTTAATAATCAAAATTTTATTATAAAAAAATTGCCATCTAAAATTACTTGAATATCCCATAGCAATTATTATTGATATTATTTTAGTATTAGAATAATTTAAGTATTGAGTTTAGTTATATTAATATTAAGTTCTCCGGATGCGGATGACTGTCTTGGTTGATGGGACGGCAGTCCCCGGGCGACTCCCGATGGAGCTCGCGTGGGGTGGCCATATGGCCCTCTACAGCTCCATCATCGTCGCATTAACTCTGCCATCTTGCTCAGCATTAACTCATTCTGGCCGGTTTCTTCATAACCCCACTCCGCTTGACTGGTTTGCGATGGTGTTTGTCTTGGATAGTTCAGATTGTTTCTGTGTTGTTTGCAGTTCTCCGCCTCCCTTGTGGAGCGCCTGCCCTTCTGCGTGTGCTGAGGCAAGTGCTCACACCCAGACAGGGCGATGCTACTCACTTCTTGGCTATTTCGAGACATTTCCGGGCCTTCACTTCACCCAGAGTGCCTTCTGTTGTTCAAATTCCCATCTGCATGCCCAGACTGCTAACTCCTGTTGGCTCCCATCGCTTTCCACCTGCTCTTCTTACCTCAGGCACTTCCAACGTACCTCTGTGGACATGCCACGGCTTTGACACAAGATGTGGTGTCGTCGCGGAGCAAATAGAGGTCGTGTAGCCCACTCTCAGCCTTCCACTAGCTCTGACACTGAGACCTCCTCTAAGGACATTGCGTGGGGTCGCTATCCGGATACTCGTAGCCAAAGGGGTCGGGCTCACCACCTTGGCAATGTTCGCTTCTCTCATACCACCTCGCTTCCCTCTGCTGACCCTCCTAGGCCTGTCTCCCCTGCCTCCCATGCATCTGTTAGTCACTCCCTTCGCCAGTCCTCCCAGAGAGCGAAATTCCACTTCGAATGCTCTCTCAATCAGCCCATCATTACTGCTTTTTTCACCGTAACACTGAGAGAAGAGTCGCCTATCCTTCATTCCTCACCTGTGCCCGGCCCTCTTCCCACATCGCTCGATCTTAATTCCTCGCCGACTAAGAATGAGGCCTTGAACCCTGATGCGCCTACTGGATTTGTGCACTCCAACCTGGGCAAGGAACCCATGCAGGTGGATGTCCCCAACAAGGACAGCGAGCCAAAGGAAGGTGACGAAGATACAAGGGACGAGTACTGGTGCAAGATTGTGGAGGAACTGCCTTCCCCAGCTCATGCGCAGTGATTTTTTCTCCCCTCGTCTTACCATGGTATAGTTGTTCAATCATTCTGGAAGAATTTTTTATTTTCTTTGTTCCTCTTCAGCTGAAACAGTTGAATGCTACTCTAGTATGGTTTTTTCTGCTATGTTAAACAATATGAACAATGGGTTGGTTTCCCTTTCAAGGGCGGCGAAACTCTCTCTAAACGAACTGGTTTCCCACTCAGGGCAGTTCATAATTTTTGTTAAGCTTGGCCATCAAGCCTAGTTTTCAGGCTTCCATAGCTGAAACTATGGCAGTTTTGTATCAATATGTTTTATAAATAGAATTAGTATTATTTAGAAAAAAAATATTAATATTAAGTTAAATTTTGTAATATTAAATTTAATGTTGAATTTAAGTTTAAGTTTAATAATATTAAATTTATTTTTAATATTCGATTTACTTTTAATAATCAAAATTTTATGACTTAATTTCAAAATATTAAGTACAACACATATAATTCCTACTACAAGTGGATTCTAGCATCAAGATTATTTGCATTAACTTATATATATTCTATATTTTATTGAAAAATAAATAAATAGATGATATTAAAACAAAATTGATATTATATTACAATTATATTGTAAATTTTTAGTTGATATTATATCATTGTTAAGATATATATATATATATATATTAAATTTTAATATTAATAATTTTATTAATATTATTATTAATTATACTATATATTATTGGTATTAAGTTTATAATATTAAAATTTAATATAAAATTTCCATTTTAATTAAAACTTATTATTTTAATTGAATGTATCTTATTCTTACTTAGGTTAGAAATCTAATATTCAAATTCAATACTAAAATTTAATATTAATATTATAATTATATATTAATTAATATTAATGTATTATAATATTATTATAATTATATGAATTAATATAAATATAAATATTAACATGAAAATGAAATTATTTCCATAAACTTAATCATGATTGATATGTGTTTATATTAACCATTTTGATGCAGCCAAAAGGCCGCTTTTACCCAAATGTGCAAACTTAATACATGGTTTGCCTAAAACTTGACGTTAGGTTCATACATTCTCTAAGAACCTTTAAAAAACTGTTATACCTTTAATTAAATTCATTGATGCAGAAGCTTATTTTTAAGTGGTTCTCAAGCTTTATATCTCCCATAACAAATTTTTTACCTTATGTCGGCATCGCCTTCTATATCTTCCCCAATGCATATGTGGCATTGCACTTCAGAAACTTAAGACTTCGGCGCTTTGCACATCGGCTCCCCAACTATATTGCGTACATTGCAACCGCAGCTTATATCACTACATATCTTGCAGCAAATTCAATACCGCACGTCACAAACTTTAATGTTTGCCAATAGCTATGCTCCTTATCCTATGCGATATGTGATCGCATCACATCGCATCAAAAATAAATTATTGTGCAGTGTCTTAACGCTAAATACTAAATTCTCTGATTTGCAAAATCTTAATGATTGCGATTTGCCTTCCACCGCTAATTCTATGCCTAGATCTAACAGTCCTTACTACGCCCTTACTCTTTTGCTTCAAATCGCAATTCAAACAAATTATTGCATAAAGCCCTAACGCATAACTCAAAATTCTGCGATGTGCGATATGTGCTTGATCGCTATGCCTACATGTGGATTTTCTTCGCAATTTCCCCAATTTAACTTGTGCTGCAATCTGTGTTGTTTAATCTTCAACTGGTCTTTGCGATTTAATCTTCACCGTCCATTCTCTTCCTTTGGAAATCTTTTAAATACTTTGTTGCCTTATTCTTTTTTTCTGTTTCTTTGACTATCGTCGCTCTGCAACTTTGTTTACTCCCCTCGCTATTATTCCTGAGCTTATTTCTATATGCTCACTCAGATATTTAGCTTTCACGCTTGTTGCAATGCCTTGCCTGCTATTCTCAAATCCGAATACAAAACATTATTCTCATTTTCTTCTCCAAATCCTGAATACCAAACACTTTTATGTATTATGTCTCTGAATCCAGAATTTGGATTTGTTTCTCTTTCTCGGCCTGCACACAAGTTTAAATTCTCCAGATTGGAATCACACATTATTCTACCCAACCATTAATTCTTTAGTCAAACAGTAAGACTTATTCTTTAATCAAAATTCACATAACAATGGTTTATTACACAGAAATCAAATTTGCTCGTTACGGACCACTCAACTCGTAACACAAACACAATACAATCGCATAATCCAATTTCTCATTAATTAAATAAATCTACAGATACAAGAAAACCTGTTTATATTCTATCTTTGGCTTGAAGTTGTTTCATGGTCTTATCTCCTCTTCATAGAACCCTTTCTACTCTCTCGGCTTTCGCCTCTCTCTCTTGGCCTAATATTCTTTATTTAATTTGGCCTCTTCTCTCGGCTCTCGCCTCTCTCTCTAGGCCTAATCTTCTTTACTTAATTTTGGCCTCTCTTGTCTCAAAGCTTAAAATTTGATTTATAATAATCAAGAGCTTATCCATCCCTCACTCAACTCCTACAAACTTGTAACCACTTCTATTTTAAGGAAATCATAATTTATGACTCTCCTATATTCTTAGCATAAACAACAAATATTATCTATAATATCCCATTTCTTAAGGGGATTTGTTACATTGACTCAACACTCATTAACACTTAACAACTAAGCATATTCCGCATCAATGCTCACTAAGAAATAAAATATTTTTTACATGGGTTTTACAATGTCTCTTTACAATAGTCTCTCCTTGAACAAATGTCAGAACCTAAAGTTTGATTTCTTCTTAGACTTTAGACTTAGAGAAGATGTTCCTGCATCAGACTCACCAGGTGAAAATAATCATGATATCTAGATTATGTGTCTTTAATAATTGTCCTCCTGGATCCAAAACTTCATTCTGTAATGATCCCTTGTCTATACCTTTTCTTATTTTTTGTTGCTATTATCCAAGTATCCATACTTTATGTTGTATTGCCCCACTAGCTATTCTCTCATAGTCTGTTGTCTTTCTCTTGTTACTGCTACTTTTATTTCATGTTGTTGTCTTCTTTTGAGGGACTTTCATCATCGAACTTCTTACCTTTTCAATCTCCATGTCTAGTTTATCTTCTAATTGGTACTCACTCTCCCAATTGTCTTAAGACAGTTGTTTGTTATCTTCTCTTTGAAGTTGTTGGATTCTTAATACCATGCTTACATCCTTACCCTCTTGTTTATTTTGAACTTTCAACTCATCTCCAAAAATATCTATTCAATATCTTTGATAAAAACATCATACTCAGATGCTTCTAGCAAATAGTTCAACAATTTACTTTCTATCTGATTCCTTTCAAACACCTCATCACTATGTTGTTCATCAATTCCAGCATATCATTCTTCCTCTTCCTTGACAACCCTAAGTGATTTTCCTTCACCCCCTTGACTAATATTGGTAGTTCAGCTTCCTTTAATTCTAAGACTGATTCCTTTTTAGCATGAGACATGCCTGCCTCACCTTTGTCCAATTTCAATTGTACATTCAGAATATTCATTCTCTGACTTGCTAGTCTATTCTCCAAAAGACTTAACTCATGCCACAAATCTATTATCTCACTTGGAACTTCTTCCAAAGATTCTATACAATCCTCACTATCTCCTTCTTTGTCACAAGTCCAATTTCTTGGTGACTATGCTTCTTCATTCTTCATCAGAATAAAATTTTGATCCTCTATCTCTGTGACAGCTTTAGATATCTGTCCAATAGTCTTCCTTTGTCCACTCAAGAAATTGAATTTATCCCTATCCTCAACAATAACAGATTCCTTCATATGAGACATAACTGTCTCAACTTCCTTAGATATACTTCTTCACTAAGCAAGGAATTTATGAACTCCTTCTACTGCAATAACTCAACTTAATCTTCATCTGAAAGACAATCATCATCGTACTTTTCTTGACAATTCTCAACTTCATTCAAGACAAATCCAAGAGATGGATTGCCTTCTGTAACACCTGCAAACACAATCAAATTATCAATCACAAAATCACAAGACCCAATGGTCTCATTTGATGATCCAGTCACCAAATCTTCCTCTTTCTGTTCTAAGTCCTCTATATGACTCAGAAAATACTCAATGGTCTTCTTATCAGCCTCCTCAAGCACTTCACTTGGTTGCTTGATATTCTTCTCCACTTCTTCTTGCTTTTGGTCATCATTGTGAGCCAAAATTCCTTTGCTTTCAACTTTAGCATGTTGAAAAGCAATATGTATCTCCAATTGTGTATGAAATTCCATATGAGATCTAACTGTCTCAAAACTCAAATTATGCCTCTCTTCTTTGCCTTCTTTGACATCACCTGCAAACATACACAAATTATTAATTTCAAAATCATAAGGCTTAAATGACTCAACTGATGTTTCAGACATCACTGCTCCATCTTCAAGTTCAAAAGAAACTTGTTCATCTCCAACAACTTTGTCTTATTGTAGCTCAACTCCTTCGAGCTTCTCTGTCCTCAATTCAACATCCATAATCTTCTCAAGCTTCCACTGCATATTCACCTTTTGTTCTCTCTTCTCTTGTATCTTATGCCACTTCATTTTATTTCTCATTTTGTAACCAAATATCTGGTCTTCTTTACTCCTCTAGAACAACTTTATCAACAAATTATATTTCATTCATATCTTAGCCTTTTCTCTCTCATACTCTTCATCCATGTCATTTGCTTTGACATATTTCTTCACTTTTATTCTGTTGTGGTATCTCTCAAAACCTCTGCTATGACTATCAGTATTTATCTTATCCTCTATCTTTATGATTTACTCACTCACTATGAGTTCTACTTAAGCCTCTGCAATAACAATTCCTCCCTGCTACATTTACCTCACCAAGCTTTCCTTTATACCTGGCCACTAGTCCCCTCTCTAGAATTTTCTTTGGGCATTCCTCTGCTACTTATAGGCTTCAACTCATACGCACTTTTGAGAACACAATTGTCCTCTTGTATTTGAATCACAAATGAAATACTAGATTCTGGCCACACTCTTCTTTCACTCAAAAATCCTTACTAGATTCCTTCTTCACTAATTCTTAAGGCTATGATCTTCTTTCGTTGAGATACTTCATTAGCTGCAACTATCAATCTTCAATATTTCTTTAATCTACAAAACTAAAATCAGAATGTGTTAGCCTCTTTCATAAAGGAAATTATAAATCCAAAAATACATAAATTAAATAATGTAAAGTTAGGATAAATATATTTATTAAATTATAATATTTAATCAATATTAGAGATACTTAGAAATATTATTTTGTTAGTAAAAATAGGACTCTATAATAGAGTCTTTTCCTAGGCTCTAAAATAGGAATAAAGTTAGTAGAATGGTTAGAAGGTCATTTATTGTAAATGGACACTTGTTGGTTTTCCAAGTGATTCATAACTAGATTAAGTTAGAACATAGAGCTTATAAATAGGTTAGTTTCCTAATTTCATTGTGTAATGTGAGAGTGAGAGTTTATGTTTGTAAACTCCTGCAATTTGTTATGTAATCTTTTTCCATGATCAATAAAATTATGTGTCTGAGGAAACTTCTGAATCTACATGTGGTATCGGAGCAAACTATGATTGTTGGGCCTATGGAGAACTTCTAAAGGCGTAAGCATGGTAGAGACTGGTTATGCAGTCAGTGCATAAGAGAGAATAGAGCGGTTGCTTGAATAGAGAGAAGAAGAGAGAATATGGTGGTTTGAATTGGAGCGCATTGAGGCTGTAAATAGAATTCCGATATGTGGCTGTAAATAGCTTCCAATCTGTGGTTGTAAAGAGAATTCCCGCAATTGGATTAAGAAGGTATGCTGCATTGTTTGTTTGTATTTGATTTCTTGTTGCATTGTTTGTTGGTATTTCCTGCCACCAAAAGCCTGCAACGCTTACATGACGTGAGCACTAATCTACCATAGACTTAGAAGCTTATTCCCTATGAATAAATCATCTGAGAGTATAAATCGAAGAAGTGTGATTTGAGATTGTGCGTAATTTGAGATTTTTTTACTTGCATTTTCACTCAATTTTTCGATCTGAAGGGTATAGAAAATGCCCAAAAATCACTGGGGATAGGAGAGGAAAGTAGAGTAAGAAATGTTCGGTGATCAATGATCTATCTATCATGCACACGCTAATTCGTGAAGTACTGGAGTCGTTTTTAAAGTGTTGAATTCATGCAAAGGCCTCTGGATTATGTTCTAGTGCAGCTTTCCAATTTTCATCAACACTTTTCTGTTGAATAGCCTCTTCAATCCTCTTTTGTGCTTCAACATCAAAAGGATCTGCATTAAGGAGTGCGATTTCTTCTTGTTTTTGGCGTTCAAGCTACAGCCTTTGCTGGTGTTGCTATATGAGAGTATTTTGAAAAACATCCAAGCTATCTTTCATGAGTTTCGAGTGCGACGCAATTTATTACAGAATGATGTGGTAGGGTGCATATCTACAGATGTTCAATTGCTCTCTAAATCTGCACCACAGAAAACAGCTACTGAAGCTACAATAACTATTCAGAGATTTTATCGTGCTTATGCAGCCTATTCATTTCCCTTTAGAGATACAAGAGAACAAATTATCAAGGCACCAGATATTGTGGTCCCAAAAGTGTTTGCTACAGTTCAACATGTGAATCATGATCTGTATTCTGATGTTTCAAATTCACAGAAATCTCGCCTGGAACACATTCTTAATAGATATATTGGATTTTTTAAACAAAGACAATATTTTCTCAAGTAAGGAATTCTATACTAAAGTTGCAAAGACGGTGGAGAAAAGTTTTATCACTTAGGTCAAATGTTGTTGTTGTTATTCAGTCCCATTTTCGTGGTTGGCTTAGCAGAAAACGGTTTTCAAGGGAAAATTCTAATGTTGTACTCAACCAAGCATATTGGAGAGGCTTCTTAGTAAGAAAAAAACAATTTGACACAAGGGAACAACTTTCCAACCTGCGATTTCAAATTAAAAACTCTGCAATTAACATGGATGACAGGCTACGGCTTGAGAACTGTGTTACAGAGGCACTGGAGGTGCTATTGAATCATAAGACTGTCATTGGTATTCTTCACACGTGTTTAACATTAGATGTTGCAACACAACATTCCAAAAGGTGGTGTGAACGCCTTGTGGCAGTTGGGGCTATTGATAAGTTGCGTCAGCTTATTCACTCGACCAATCGCAGTGCACCACATGAGGAAGTCTTGAAGCATCACTTTGGAGGAGTTGTAGTTTTTTTTTGTAATTAAAATTATAATTGGAGCAATAAGGTGAAAATGCAGCAAAGTAATCATCTCTTTTTCTATTGGTTGAAAGAATGCATGCTTGATGTTTTGATACATGATATCAACTCTCAACTCCGCTCTCATTGTTGAATAGTGAAAGCCATTGTAATGACTCTCTAGGGTTCCAGTCATCTTTCTGCCTCTCCCCCCGAATGCAGGCCAAATCCACAAATCTGACAGCCTGATTGGCTTTGTCTTAGAAAGCTAAAGCTTCTCTTAAGTAACTAATGTTGCTCTTTCTTCTTTCTCCGATTCTTTCATTGCTACAAAGCGTTTGTGGGATTTAATCTTCTGAACAACCTCAACCTGATTGACATGCCATGAATCCTTCGACCGGAAAGAAATTTCCTTCACATAAATACTGCTTGAAAATTTCGTGGTTGGCATATTGTTTAGTGCAATTGGAGACCTACAACCTATCGGTCATTTTACCTCCGATGACTTCATCTTTGTAGTCATGTCGTAAACGTTAACCCAATCTTGAGAATATTTAATGAAATGTTCCGCACTCCTTAAGTAATGCTCCACATGAACTTCAAAAATATCATGCCTTCATTGTAGAGATTTTATGCTTGAATTACACGTTCCAAACTCAATTCCCCCACCCTCATGTATATTGAATCTCCAAAACACTCTTAAAACAACAATGTGACACATCCTTTTGCTTTGTGAAGTATTAAGTTTAGCTTCACTTTTTAAAAGTGAAATCATAAGTTTCTTTATGTAAATTGAAAGAGAGACTTAATATAGTCATGGGAGAGAATAAGTTGAGAGATGATTAGTATGAGTTTTTTTTGTGAATGGTGAGGGAATTAGGAAAAAGGAGTGTAATGATAAGGCTATGTTTTTTTTGGAGTGATAAGTGTACATTTTTTTTGTAATATTTGAAGTGAAAAGCTGATTTTGGTTTTATGTGGCGAAATAAGGTGCATACTTTGTAAATTTGAAGTGATAAGGAAAATCCGTTATTGTGATTCCAAGTACCATTTTTCTTTGAGAAATATTATTCATATTTTGAAGAAAAATTGCTTCCAAGGGTTGTGAGCTTGGCATATTCATTACTTGAAGGTGGAGATTTCTTATGTACTCAATATTTAATAAAGATATAATTTTTTGGTGTTGATGTGTCCTAGATTCGCCCGAAATTGAATAAGGGGATCTTAAGTACACCATGTGTGTTTGTGATGGCGCATGTTTTTTTATGGCTTCATGTTGTTGCTTTTTGTTTTTTGACTAGTTTTGACACATACATGATTTCATTTCACACATACATAAAGTTCAAAACCAGCAAGAACAACACATGTAACGAAATAGCGGCAAGTCGGGATAATTAAGCTCAACACTTGCATCTGCACAACTTCAACATATAATCAAAGATTGTCTACATCAGCATTCAACAATCAAATTCACTTAGTCAAGAAAATTCTTCATCAACGTTCTTGCAAATCCATTTCAAAACTTGTAATCAAATTCATTGTTTTAAGTGAATCATTAAAAATTCATTATTAATGAATTTTTAAGAGAACAAGTGAATCATTAAAATCATTGTAAGCTTTCTTGGGTGCATTTTCGACGTTGTTTGACACCCTTTCTTTAAGAAAAATCAAGTGAATGCACGAGCTTTTTTAACTCTAAATCAAACAAGCAACAAATTCATATCTCCTGCAAGCGAGCGTGATTATCATTCAAGCAATCTGTGTCAAGACAGTACAAAGATCAAACCCTCAAGCGAGCCAGCGTAAAGTTCATTGTAGCAACCATCAAAGCAACCAAACAAGTTAAAACAATCAAGCAAGTTGAGATCGACATCAAGTGAGCGTGGCTATTCATTCAAGTGAGCGTGAAGTCATCAAGTAAGTCAAGTGAGCATTCAAGAAAACACGATCTTCATCAAGCGAGCGTGAATTCCAGAGTTTAAGCGAGAAAAATCTACAATTCTAGCAAGTGTTCCAAGCAAGCACAATAAGAAACCAATCAAGCGAGCGTGCCATTTAAGCCACATTCAAGCGAGCCTGTCCTTCAAGTACCAAAATCAAGTGAAACAGTTCAAAGAACGACATCTACAACAAGAGAGCCTGATTTCAAGTGCGCAAGTTCAGATGGCGCAACATATTCAGTTGTTAAACATTCTTCACAGTTTGATCATCTCCAGTGATGAAGACATGGTGCATGTTAGCAAAGAAATTCTTGCTGATATTTCACGACATCTACACCAAACACATGAAACTATTGAGTTTCTTCAACTCGAGTCACAACTTCAAAGGATTCAATTGCAAGAAAAGAGTGATACTTTCAAATCTTTGAACCATCCAGATGATAAGTCATTCATTCAAACAGCTTCAAGTGTCAAAGTTGTTCCAGTTCAAATTTCTTCCAATCCCATCATCAAGCCCTGGGAAGTAATTCAAAATAACAAGAATCGACGAGGCTTAGGATATGTCAATGATAACACCAACTTACATATCCCAGATTATTCCAAGCTAATTAAGTTCGTCAGTGGAGGATTTCTTGCACAACTCACCTCAGCAGATTCTGAGAAAGTTGCAGACGACCAGCAATGCATGCAACCCAAAGTTGTAGACCAGTAGAATTACACGCAACCTGAAGTTGAAGTCCAACAGAAATGTTCTCATTTTCAATGAACCGGTCATATGGAAGATCAGTGTTTTGATCTCCATCCTTGTCGCGATTGTGGCAAACAAAATCATTCATCAGCAAAATGTCACAACCAACAACAAAAATCAGCTAGATTGCAGATACATTATGAATGGATTGACCCTTGGAAATGGTCATCCACAGTCAAAATATTGTCTCAGTTCTACAATCGCATACAATCACACATAGTGCAGCCAATAGTGAAAAGATGATGGTACTCTCATACAGTTGAACAGGGGAGTACACCAGTGTAAAAATCCTACACCTAAAGGTGGGGAGTTCAAGAATACTTTCCAAGAGAAGTGTCTCTCCTTTCAGCTGAAAAAGGGGGGAAAATGTCAATGAAATTGACAATGGTTGTCAGACTGAAATTCTCGACAAAAGCAGCAAAAGCAGCTAGTGGGCATCTTCAACAGCCACTGGGCATCAACAAATTTGCCAGTGGCTAGTCGACGGCAAAAGCAACAGTGAGTTGTTTTTGACATCATCAACCAGTAGGCTTTGATGTTTATTTCATGCAAAGGATAGATGGATCCTTTTGCCACTTGGCATGTGATGGAGTTTTCAAGCAACATTCAGAGATGAATCAAACATACAACTGACTCATGGTCTCTTGAGATTGAATATTTTTTCAGCATCAACTTGATAACTTGGAAGATGGTTCCTCGTTCTTATTTTGGATTTATCCTTGAAGGGGGGTGTTGGGGTTCCCATGTTTTGGCCAGATTGGCAAGACCAAAAGATGAGACAACATCAGAACCACTTTGGGCCCAAGGATCTAGCCCTCCTGGATCCGGAGAGGGATCTCTCCATTAAACAAAGAATAATTTGTCTCTTTGAAGCTCAAGATGAGATATTAGGCTAGTTATGAAGCACAAAAGGGGGGTTTTAAATGATTTAGTTGGTTGGTTGCTGGGTTGGCCAGGAGATCACAAACTGAGAAGGTAACGGGAGAAAAGGAACAAGGCAGCAGGATATTTCAGCAAAGGGGATAGGTCAAAACTGTGCCATCCATTGGGCTATGGAGTCATGAAAGGAAATTACATGCAACAACTAGCCAAGGCTTTCAGAGGGCAAGTCATCTAATACTAAAGGATCTTTTAGATTAGATGGTGGGATGGAACATTGAGGAGAGAAGGTGAGGGAAGGAAAGACAACCAGATTTCTGTCTATAGATCAGGTCAGAGGTCATTTAACTCCAGACCTGCTTGGACATACTCTAAGGCAGCTCTCAAGAGGGACGAAGGGGCAGCTTATAGATCAGACCAGAGGTCATTTAACTCTAGGTCTGCTTTAGCAACTCCAAGGGAAAACAGAGATAAAATTAACAAAGGGATATCCAAGCAGCAAACTCCTAAGTTCATACATCATCCAGCAGGCAATAACATCCGCTGCACTGGTTAAACCACATGAATTCACTCATAGAAAATACATAAAGCAGAAAACATTAAAGGTAGGGAGAGCAGGAAACATAGGGAACCTAACAAGGGTGAATCCTATGTTATACTTCTGTTGCCTACCAGAAGAACATGAAACAGCATGAAAATGTAATAAACAGAGTGAGGAAAACATCACAAATAGCAATAGACCAGGATCCTGTGAAATGAGCTTTGATTAATTGATGCAAAACCAGTCATGTACATTATAGCTCAATGGCTGATACAATCCAAACTTTCTCCATCCCAGCCTATTACATACAATTACTCTGCTACTCCCTCCCAAGATTGTTCTAACAGTCAAACATGAATCCCTCTAACAGCAACTACACAGCAGGGCAACAACAACAACAACCTTTACAATTCGTTCTCGAGAATTCTTATAGGAGAAGAGGAAGAAACAGAAGTAGATAGACAATTAATTGATCTCATTAAGACAGAATCGGCGGAAGCGTCCATGCCCACACTGCTTAATGGCTTTTTGCAACGCTGTAGGTACTCTGAGACTGGTTCAGAGATCTCTGTCAGGTCGATTTTGACCTCTGATGTTCATTTGGAGTCCTTCGACTGTCTGGAGCTCTGCGCTGCCATTCGGAAATAAATGAACTGGGTGGAAGATCTGTAAGGTCTCTCCGTTCCTCCTACCTATCGCCTGACTGTCTTAAATGAGCTTCAGTCAGTGTAATTAATCGTTTCAGGGCTCGAGGAGGCATGGAGATTGCTGTAGGAATGGTGTATGCCTGGAGAAAATGTCATGTTGATATAAAACACAAATAAGACTCTTGGCGTGCTTAAGCCTTCAAACTGTGCTTCGATCCTTTGACTTGCGGGGTTAACCTTAATTATATCAATAGGAATCATTAACCCCCTTTGAATCTCTCTTCTGGTCCGCTAACTCATGCTGGAATGGCCCCTCTGTGCTACCTGCACCGTAAAATAAACCTATTACAAACCGGGCAATGGTGGAGGAATGCTGTGGAGGCCGGAGGAGTGGTGGCGGAGTAGTTGAGAGCGATGGAATAATGAAGAATGGTGGAAGAAATGGTTATTGGCGTGAAACCCAACGGCTAAACATTTGGGGGGAAATACAAAGGGAATACATGAAGTGCAATGGAATGGAAGGAAAAACAATGAAGTAGGGGATAGCGAGAGGCGGGACCCATATCGCAATCGCAAACGGAGCAGAGCGGAGGGC
This sequence comes from Pinus albicaulis, assembly GCA_034641835.2. Lineage (NCBI taxonomy): Eukaryota > Viridiplantae > Streptophyta > Pinopsida > Pinales > Pinaceae > Pinus > Pinus albicaulis. Next base: position 935,400,215 of record CM076583.1, on the reverse strand, counting down.
GGCGTGACACAACACAAAACTTGCGATGCGATCAGAAATCCTTTGTAGAACTGAAAATATAACAAATTTCCCATTTACAAAGGGAAAACCTCTTATTATATGAACCGGCGGAAGAATTATGAGGTGGGACCCAGCAGGGCTAATAGCAATTGGAGATCGAAGTGGGTGGCAATCGCAACACATATTTAACAAGTTACGATTGTGATCGGTGGTGGGAGCGCGATCGAGCGCTGACCGTTAGATCCGAAGGCCAGATCAACGGCTCACATTCAATCGAAGGGAGGAACGGGAGGTGCGATGGATGTGAAGCGATTAGCGCTGGGCCGTTGATCTGCGAGAGGAATCAACGGTGGAGAACGCGATCGGAGGATCGGGAGAAGGACTTGCGATCAATCGTAGATCAGAGGGAGAGACTTGCGATTGATCGGGGATCGGAGGGAAGGGCAGCGATCGGGCGATCGGGAGATGGTTTGCGATCAATCGCATCGCAATAACTTGCGATGGACCAATCGGAGGGTGCACACAACACATTGCGATTGCGATTTAAACGGCAGCAGGATATATGTATATAATGTAAACTTTGTAATAAAGTTTATTACGATGTATGAAGGGGTATGGTCGGGGAAGTGGTTGGTAATCGCATATTTCGTTTTGAAGCGATTTACAATGCGATTTATAATCGGAGAAGGGGAAAAAGGGATTAGACCTTATTATAAGGTAGGGAAGAGGGGTTTTAACCCATTTGAAGGCGAAGGGGTGAAACGATAGAGGAGTAAGGGAGGAAAAATGGCCAACAAAGGTTGGGGGAAGAATTTAAAGGGGATTTTAGGGGGAAATGAAGGGTAAGAAGGGGAATAAAGGGGAAGACTAGGGAGATAAAAAGAGGCTAAATGAGGGTAAAATAAAGGGGAAAGGAGGCCTTTGGGCATTTCTTCACATAACAGAGAGGCTTTAAAAGGGGAATCAGCAGCGGGGAATTTATCAAAGGATAAAAGGCACATGGAGGCTTCAAGGAGACTGTGTTTTCAGAGGAAATGCATTCCTTGAAGGCTCAACAATGATTTAGCCCCCTATTTTCTTGTCAAAAATTTCATAGGGGGGCTAACAGTGGCTCCACATGGGGATGGCTTCTTCTTGAAGGAGTCAAGAATTCAGAAATTGATCTCTTGGTGTAGGCCAGGTGCCTGCTGCTTGAACCATCCATTTCTTTCTTTGATCAGCTACCACAAACTATGAAGACAACATATTAGCAGTAAAATTCTCCCAAACAACTACCTACCCACACTATAGTCCTAACATTTTTCTTCTTGGGTGCATTTGGACTTGCAGACCCTTTACATCATCAATTTTTTACAAACAGGAAAAAGTAAACCTATTCTACTTCTACCCTTATTACTCCATGAGACCGGATTAGATTGTAGGCCTCATATGTTTCTCTACCTACACTACTACCTGCTAGGAGTAGACTGTCTAGCAGGTTTCTTCTCTACATTCTAAGACAGAAAATGAAACAACTAACTACATGCTCATAGGCTGAGCTTTATTGAGCTTTTCCTACCTACCCTACTCTAACTGGAAATCCTTGATGCTCTAGGTGATGCAATAATGCCAATGCAGCCAGTCTAATAACAGCAAAAAAGGATATGAGCACGGATTTCCTGTCAGAGATAACCACAAGGTGCTCTGCATGTGGTTCTTAAAAACTAAGGCCACCAGCAGTGGTGACCAATTTTTTTGTGTTTGGCTCTTGCAAAAGATTGATGCTTGTGGAGCTGAGCCAATCAGGGCCTCCATGTATTCTGCCACAGGATCAATCAGTACATGACGTAAACTTTTTTCTTCAAAGCCCACCAGGATTGATAGGATGTTTGCATCCCGAGAAACTTCAATCACTGCATCTGTAGTGAGGCCTTTGTAATCACACTCCTCCTCTTCCTGATTGGGAGTATTTGGCGCATGGGCATCAACCAGGAATATCTCCTCTTCCACTGAATCAAGACAAAGATGTCTGTGGGAAAGGAGACCTACCTCATCTTCACTGCAGCCTGAGCTAGAGGGCTCGTTATATTCAGCAGTGCTGTCCTCTAGTACTGCAAGCTGGTTCCACTGGAACGGACTGAACTCTGTGAAAAAAATAATATATTCTTGAGCGGGGGCTTCTTTGATTACCTTAATCCTTTCAGGATCAGGCTCTGGATATTCATTCCGCTCAAGATCTTCTTCAATTCTTTCCTCCTTGTCCTCTGTGTTGAAGAGCCGCTGGCTTCCGTCTTCTTGGCAGGCATAACTGATGTTCGAATATAAAGCAGATAGAAGATTCAATGAGTCTTCGTCTGCTATCATGCTTTCAATACTTTCTCCATCAGTATCATAGATAGCCTGCTTTAGCTCATCGTTTTCCTGAATTTGATGGTCGTGGTCTTCCTCCCATGAACCTACTGATGATGGCCCTGCAAGATCATTTTCTGTTTGGAGAACATCATCATCAGAGAGATCAAAAATAGGAAAATCATGAATGTAAGTAATGCTGCCAACCGGACATACTGGATCACCAGCAGATTTTTCTTCACTCCAATTTACATTTGAGCCTTTCAACTCTGTACAACAGAGCTCATCAGATGAATGGGCATGGATGTCTGATTTGTAAAAAATTTCAGAGGCCGGCTGTCTATTGATGATCTGATCTATTTCTACTTCTGTCAAAGGGGAAGACGGTCTTGTATTCCTTTGTGCAGAAGTGCGGCAGCCCTCTGTTTCCTCTAAAGACTGGATTTGAGGCTGGATGTCATCTTGGGCCTCCACTATAAGGAATGACGAATCAACAACTGAGTTTTCAGGAATATCTTGAAAAAGGTCCACAGTCTCTTGACTGTTTTCTTCTTCAGTCGATTCATCCATGTTCTTGTGGTAGCTAGGATGCATATGAAATTCTTGAATGGCTGTCAACAGATCTTCAGATTGTATATTAACCAAATCCTCATCAATACCTAACAGGTACTATATGATGTCTTGAGATCGATCACAACAATCCCATGATGAGGATGGAGAGTTTCCTTTATAATTTTTGTAAAATACTTGGTGCATGTCTTTTAAGGAAAACAAACTCCGGGGTTCTAACCATTCATACCAGATCCTAGCCTTTCCTTCCAATGTTTCCATGAACATTTTCATTAGGCAGTCCTCATGCCATTCAACTCTAAATTTCCACACATGTATATGAAACTTGATGAGATGTAGCAAGGGGTCCTCAGCGTTTTCGCCCTGAAAAATAGGCAGGTTTTTCAACCAATCCACTTCAGGCATTTTGTGTGGAAATCCAGGGATATGCTCTCTACTCATTGGGGCATATCTTCTCTGTATGCGTGGAAGCATGCTAGCAAATCAGCAAGAGGTCACTGTGTCTCTTCAACCAGTTCAGAGTCTTCTACCAGTGGAGTTGTAGGTCTTTGGATTATAGGGAGTGTGGAGTCGCCAGGTGGATGAATTTGACTGTTTGAAGCAGGCTGCCGTCCACCATCAGCAATGAGAATCCAATCTAAAGGCAAAGTGGTCTATCCCCAGTGGAGTCGCCATTATGTTGGGGTTCCCATGTTTTGGCCAGATTGGCAAGACCAAAATATGAGACAACATCAGAACCACTTTGGGCCCAAGGATCTAGCCCTCCTGGACCCGGAGAGGGATCTCTCCAATAAACAAAGAATAATTTGTCTCTTTGAAGCTCAAGATGAGATATTAGGCTAGTTATGAAGCACAAAAGGGGGGTTTTAAATGATTTGGTTGGTTGGTTGCTGGGTTGGCCAGGAGATCACAAACTGAGAAGGTAACGGGAGAAAAGGTACAAGGCAGCAGGATATTTCAGCAAAGGGGATAGGTCAAAACTGTGCCATCCATTGGGCTATGGAGTCATGAAAGGAAATTACATGCAACAACTAGCCAAGGCTTTCAGAGGGCAAGTCATCTAATACTAAAGGATCTTTTAGATTAGATGGTGGGATGGAACATTGAGGAGAGAAGTTGAGGGAAGGAAAGACAACCAGATTTCTGTCTATAGATCAGGTCAGAGGTCATTTAACTCCAGACCTGCTTGGACATACTCTAAGGCAGCTCTCAAGAGGGACGAAGGGGCAGCTTATAGATCAGACCAGAGGTCATTTAACTCCAGATCTGCTTTAGCAACTCCAAGGGAAAACAGAGATAAGATTAACAAAGGGATATCCAAGCAGCAAACTCCTGAGTTCATACATCAGCCAGCAGGCAATAACATCCATTGCACTGGTTAAACCACATGAATTCACTCTTAGAAAATACATAAAGCAGAAAACATTAAAGGTAGGGAGAGCAGGAAACATAGGGCACCTAACAAGGTTGAATCCTATGTTATACTTCTGTTGCCTACCAGAAGAACATGAAACAGCATGAAAATGTAATAAACAAAGTGAGGAAAACATCACCAATAGAAATGGACCAGGATCCTGTGAAATGAGCTTTGATTAATTGATGCAAAACCAGTCATGTACATTATAGCTCAATGGCTGATACAATCCAAACTTTCTCCATCCCAGCCTATTACATACAACTACTCTGCTACTCCCTCCCAAGACTGTTCTAACAGTCAAACATGAATCCCTCTAACAGCAACTACGCAGCAGGGCAACAACAACAACAACCTTTACAATTCGTTCTCGGGAATTCTTATAGGAGAAGAGGAAGAAACAGAAGTAGATAGACAATTAATTGATCTCATTAAAACAGAATCGGCGGAAGCATCCATGCCCACACTGCTTAATGGCTATCTGCAATGCTGTAGGTACTCTGAGACTGGTTCGGAGATCTCTGTCAGGTCGATTTTGACCTCTGATGTTCATTTGGAGTCCTTCGACTGTCTGGAGCTCTGCGCTGCCATTCGGAAATAAATGAACTGGGTGGAAGATCTGTAAGGTCTCTACGTTCCTCCTACCTACCGCCTGACTGTCTTAAATGAGCTTCAGTCAGTGTAATTAATCGTTTCAGGGCTCGAGGAGGCATGGAGATTGCTGTAGGAATGGTGTATGCCTGGAGAAAATGTCCAGTTGATATAAAACACAAATAAGACTCTTGGCGTGCTTAAGCCTTCAAACTGTGCTTCGATCCTTTGACTTGTGGGGTTAACCTTAATTATATCAATAGGAATCATTAACCCCCTTTGAATCTCTCTGCTGGTCCGCTGACTCACGCTAGAATGGCCCCTCTGTGCTACCTGCACCGTAAAATAAACCTGTTACAAACCGGGCAATGGTGGAGGAATGTTGTGGAGGCCGGAGGAGTGGTGGCGGAGTATTTGAGAGTGATGGAATAATGAAGAATGGTGGAAGAAATGGTTATTGGCGTGAAACCCAAAGGTTAAACATTTGGGGGGAAATACAAAGGGAATACATGAAGTGCAATGGAATGGACAGAAAAACAATGAAGCAGGGGATAGCGAGAGGCGGGACCCATATCGCAATCGCAATCGGAGCGGAGCGGAGGGCGGCGTGACACAACACAAAACTTGCGATGCGATCAGAAATCCTTTGTAGAACTGAAAATATAACAAATTTCCCATTTACAAAGGGAAAACCTCTTATTATATGAACCGGCGGAAGAATTATGAGGTGGGACCCAGCAGGGCTAATCGTAATTGGAGATCGGAGTGGGTGGCAATCGCAACACATATTTAACAAGTTACGATTGTGATCGGTGGTGGGAGCGCGATCGAGCGCTGACCGTTAGATCCGAAGGCCAAAGCAACGGCTCACATTCAATCGGAGGGAGGAATGGGAGGTGCGATGGGTGTGAAGCGATTAGCGTTGGGCCATTGATCTGCGGTAGGAATCAACGGTGGAGAACGCGATCGGAGGATCGAGAGAAGGACTTGCGATCAATCGTAGATCGGAGGGAGAGACTTGCGATTGATCGGGGATCGGAGGGAAGGGCAGCGATCGAGCGATCGGGAGATGGTTTGCGATCAATCGCATCGCAATAACTTGCGATGGACCGATCGGAGGGCGCACACAACACATTGCGATTGTGATTTAAACGGCGGCAGGATATATGTATATAATGTAAACTTTGTAATAAAGTTTATTACGATGTATGAAGGGTTATGGTCGGGGAAGTGGTTGGTAATCGCATATTTCGTTTTGAAGCGATTTACAATGCGATTTATAATCGGTGAAGGGGAAAAAGGGATTAGACCTTATTATAAGGTAGGGAAGAGGGGTTTTAACCCATTTTAATGGAATTTGAAGGTGAAGGGGGGAAACGATAGAGGAGTAAGGGAGGAAAATGGCCAACAAAGGTTGGGGGAAGAATTTAAAGGGGATTTTAGGGGGAAATGAAGGGTAAGAAGGGGAATAAAGGAGAAGACTAGGGAGATAAAAAGAGGCTAAATGAGGGTAAAATAAAAGGGAAAGGAGGCCTTTGGGCATTTCTTCACATAACATAGATGATTTAAAAGGGGAATCAGCAGCGGGGAATTTATCAAAGGATAAAAGGCACATGGAGGCTTCAAGGAGACTGTGTTTTCAGAGGAAATGCATTCCTTGAAGGCTCAACAATGATTTAGCCCCCTATTTGCTTGTCAAAATTTTCATAGGAGGGCTAACAAGGGGAATGTTAGCCTCTTTCATAAAGGCAATTATAAATCCAAAAATAAATAAATTAAATAATGTAAAGTTAGGATAAATATATTTATTAAATTAGAATATATAATAAATATTAGAGATACTTATAAATAGTATTTTGTTAGTAAAAATAGGACTCTAGAATAGAGTCGTTTCCTAGGCTCTAAAATAGGAATAAAGTTAGTAGAATGGTTAGAAGGTCATTTATTGTAAATGGACACTTGTTGGTTTTCCAAGTGATCCATAACTAGATTAAGTTAGAACATGGAGCTTATAAATAGGCTAGTTTCCTAATTTAATTGTGTAATGTGAAAGTGAGAATTTATGTTTGTAAACTCCTACAATTTGTTATGTAATCTTTTTCCATGATCAATAAAATTATGTGTCTGAGGACACTTCTGAATCTACAGAATGAAATAAAACAATACCTCCATGATTTCATAGGTAGTCTCCATCCACTCTTCACATTCGAGTGAATCTCCATTCTCCACAAGAGAACAACCATCATTGTGATTTATTTATGCTTCTAAAATCTCTTCTTAAGTTCACATTGAATCTTATTCTTTTATGCTACCAAATTTATTCTGCATAGTTTAGCTTTTCAATCTTCATTTATAGCAACAATTTTCATTTTCCTGCTCCGATACCAAATGATGCAGCCAAAAGGCCACTTTTACCCAAATGTGCAAACTTAATACATAGTGTGCCTAAAAATCGAGGATAGGTTCATACATTCTATAAGAACCTTTAAAAACCCATTATAGCTTTAATTAAATTCATTTATGTGTAAGATCCTTTTTAAGTGGTTCTCGAGCATCTCCTATAAGAGATTTTTTATCTAATGTTGTTGTTGCCTTATTTATCTTCCCCAATGCATATGTGGCATCGCACTTTGGAAACTTAAGACTTCAGCGCTTTGCACATCGACTCCCCAACTATATTGCGTACATCGCAACCGCAACTTATATCACTTCACATCTCGCAGCAAATTCAATACCGCACATCACAAACTTTAATGTTTTCCAATAGCTATGCTCCTTATCCTATACGATATGTGATCGCATTGCATCGCATCAAAAATAAATTATCACGTGGTGTCTTAATGCTAAATGCTAAATTCTCTGATTTGCGAAATCTTAATTATTGTAATTTTCCTTCCATCATTGATCTACGCCTAGATCTACTGGTCCTTACTATGCCCTTACTCTTCTACTTCACATCTGTAGAAATTTGAATAATAGTTGAATTATTCACCGAGATTATCCTAATTACACACTATTTAAGCTTCATGCATAATACATAACCTCTTCTACAATTGATCATCAATATGCGGAAATAGAAAGCAGTCGCATGCGCTCATTAAAACATAATCAAGCACACATATCAACACGGCATGTAATGGGGAAAGAAATAGCTGAAAACCCCCAACTATCTGTATATTATAATGATAGAGAACATGTAACAATACATAGCACAATACTCCTCACAAGTACACAGTACTATCTCCAAAAAGTTACACAAAAACTAACTGAGATTTGAACAAGTCATGGGTTCAAATCTCCTCCACAAGTCTGTCTGCCTCTACTGCCCAATCCAAGTTGATTAATGATGAGATCCAAGTTCAAATCCCACTAGCTCCAACTGCGCAATCCTCATTGGCAATCTCCATTAATGTGTGTGCAAATCTCATGCACAATCATGGTCACAACTGATAGTCACACTCACCCTTTCACCCACCTCTAAAACTAGTCTCCATTGAACTGTTCATGCATTGCAGTTAACTGATGTGTTCTTTAGTTGATTTATGAGTTAATAATTAGTGAATTAATTAATAATTAATTCACACCACTCATCGCTAGTGTATTTTTCAGTTAGACTAAATACACCTAGTTCAACTAAGTTAAACAGAACACAACTCCACCAACTGTCTCATCAACTCCACCAAACTCTGCCACATGAGTTCTAACTGAAGTTAACCATGCAATAGCTCAACTAACCCTTAGGAAAAGCGTATTTCCTTCTGTCAGCTGCATGTGCCACATCCAAGCATCAAACTGAAGTGCTCCAAGAGGATAAGATAATGTTTATAGTATAAATATTATTAAGGGTAAATAATATTTGACTGTTCTATTTTTAGCCCGGCAGTCTAAAAATAGAGGTCCATCTATTTTTACCAACTCAACCAATCATCCATAAATATCATCCTGCAATTCATAGACCATGATCCATATGTCTAAAAATAGACTTTGCGCCAAAAATAGTCTGCGGGCCCACTTAGTGAAGGCGACTTCATTTCACTAAGCTCCATCATCTTGTTGCATTTTCAACACTCCCTCTCAACAAGATATGGATTATCTGCAACCCCTATCCTGCCTTTGTGGTATTCGAATTTGCTCTTGGTGAGCGCCTTCGTCAAGATATCAGCATCCTGATCCTCCGTGGGAATATATGAAAGTAACATGATTCTCTGCTGCACACAATCTCTGATATGATGGTACCTGATGTCGATGTGTTTGGATCTATCATGAAATACTGGATTAGCCGAGAGTTTAATGCAACTCTGGTTATCACAATAAATCACAGTAGGCTCCAAGTGTGACCCGAACAACCCGACCAGGATCTTCCTCATCCATATGGCCTCGCATGCAACCAAGCTTGCTGCCATATACTCAGCCTCTGCTGAACTGAGTGCCACGGATCTCTGCTTCCTGCTGTACCAAGAAACTGCTGTCGACCCGATACTGAAGATCCCTCCAGATGTGCTCTTTCTGTCCGTTGGGCTCCCTGCCCAATCTGCATCCGTGAAGCCACATAGCTTCACCTCATCCTCCTATCTGTACCACAAGCCATATCCCGATGTGCCTCTAAGATAACGCAATACATGCTTGCCTGCCTTCCAGAAGAGCTTGGTTGGCTTAACCATAGCTTGTGAAAGCTGGTTAACAGCATAGCATATATCGGGTCGTGTATTGACCAAATACATAAGCGACCCGACCAACTGTCGATAAACAGTGGCATCCACTACCTCCGCCGAAGCAGCATCCTCCTTCCTCCAACCTCCAGGAAGAGGAGTATCAACAGACTTGCAGCCATGCATGTTGAACTTCTCCAGTATCTCTCGGGCATACTTACCCTAAGAAACAAATAGTCCATCACTGCGCTGCCAAATTTCCAATCCCAGGAAATAATGAAGGAGGCCCAATTCCTTCATCTCAAACTCTCTAGCAAGATCCTCCTTGCATGAAAGTATCAACAGCTCATCACCCGTCAAAATCAAATCATCTACATAAAGTACAATGATCAGCAACTTACCCTCCACCACAATCTAGTATAGGTTAGGATCCGCCTCACTCTTGGAGAATCCAAGTCCGGTGAAATAACTGTCTATCCGTGTGTACCAAGCACGAGGTGCTTGTTTCAACCCATACAGTGCTCTCTTGAGCCTGCACACATGCGACTCGCTGTTGAAGATCTCGAAACCTTTGGGCTGCTCTATGTACACCTCCTCCTCAATCACCCCATTGAGGAACGCAGTCTTCACATCCATCTGATGAATGTGCCACCCCATCTGCGCTGAGAGAGCAAGAATCGTTCGTATGGAAGAATACCTTGCGACAGGTGCAAAGGTTTCCTCATAATCGATCCCCTCAATATGTGAGAAGCCTCGGGCAACAAATCTTGCCTTGTACTTCTCCACACTCCCGTCAGCTGCTTGCTTCACTTTGTAGATCCATCTCGAACCCACCATTGATTTCCCTTCTGGCCTTGGGACAATATCCCATGCACTTTTTCTAACAATCGAATCATACTCTTCCACAATGGCATCTACCCATGCGGGATCCTCCACAGCTTCCTTGAAAGAGGATGGCTCTGTCACGATACACTTGCTCATAAGAGCCATGTATCCGGTGCTCTTCCGATCTGGTGACTGTCTCTGTCTGCGCTGTGCTGTAGGTGGTCCTACAACCTTCTCTGCATCTTGAGCCAATCGCTCAGCTTCTGTAGTGCGCTTCCGCCCTCTGATGGTTGGCGCTACATGAGTGGTCTCTTCCACTCCATGAACTTCCTCTTGTGGCTGATCCACATCCTGAAGCTCATCCTTAGGAACTAATAGCTCCTCATCTACATGCAAGTGTGGCTCCCTCTCAAGCAAACACTTCATGGCTTTCTCCTCATGAAATTTGATATCCCGTCGCACAACAGTCTTGCGACTGTCTGGAAAATACACACGATAGTTGTGAGGTGTATCGGTGTACCCCACAAATATCCCAACCTCTGCGGTCAGCTCCAGCTTCTTCCTAGCATCCTTCGTCACATGAATGTAAACAGGTGAACCAAAAATCCTCAAATGGGAAATATCGGGTTCTTACCGAGAAAATGCCTTCTCAAGGTGTACTCATGCCAAGTATCTTGTGAGGACAACGAAGTTACGCACATATCTTGCATATTGCATGCCTCACTTCCCACAAGTGAAGAGATGAAGCCCTGGTCATACGGCTTGTTGCCGTACGGCTGCGATCGTTGCATTTCTTCAGCTCGACCCCGTTCTGGCATGGGTTATGGGGTGCGATGAGCTCTCTCTGAATCCCTTCTGTGCTGCAAAATTCCTTGAATTCAGCAGAGATGAATTCACCACCATTGTCGCTCTTAAGAGCCTTCACATGCTTCCTCGATTCCTTCTCAACCAGCGCCTTGAACTCACAGAACTTTGAGTATGTCTCGCTCTTCTTCTGCATGAAGAAGATCCAGCACTTCCGAGAAAAATCATCAACAAAGATCACATAGTACTTGTGCTTTGTTGTCGAAGCTACTGAGAAAGGTCCACACACGTCTGTGTGGATTCTCTCAAGGATCTTCATGGCGCGACTATCCTTCTCGTGAAAGGTGGCTTTCACAAATTTTCCCAAGGTACACCCCTTGCACTGATCTGACTGCGCAAGAGTGCCCTTAGGAAGCCCAATATAAATCTGCTGCAGTATCTTCAAAGCTCCATGGTGAAGGTGGCCCAATCTCCGATGCCACAGCTCGCCATCATCCCGGCTCACCACTCTTTCCGCCTTGCATGCCATTGTTGCGCAGCCATCTACTTGCAGCTGATAAAGGTTCTTGACTCGAACCCCTATCTTCCGGGTTTCTCCAGTTGTCTTACTACACAGGAAAGCCTTTCCCTCGCTGAAGACAACATCATACCCCTTGTCTTCTAACATCGCCACAGAGATCAGATTCTTCTTCAATCCTAGAACATGCATCACTTCCTTCAATACAAAGGGTTTACCATACTCCCTCTCAAAGGAAATAGTACCGATATCGGTCGCACTGTATCTACCATCATCGCCCATCTCGATGTGCACTCCAAGGTCTTTCTCATCCAGATCTGAAAACAGATCTCGATCTCCAGTCATGTGAAAAGACGCACCACTGTCCAAGAACCATACTGATCCCATCACACTTGAGACCAAGCATGCGATCAGCAAAAAATCTAGCTCAAACTGCGAGGCTAAGGCCTCTCCCGCTGCAGATCCAGCAGCCTGCTTATTTTTCTTCTTCTGCGGACAATTTGTGGCATAATGTCCATGCTGGTGACAGTGAAAGCACTTCACCTTGGACATGTCCTGCTTCTTGCCTTTCGCACCAGAATGAGAAGATTTCTTTCTCTTCCCCTTCTTTGCTTTGGTAGCCAAAGCGCAATTTTCTTCATCAGATGCCTTTGATGAAGATCCGTCTCTGGTATTCCGCCTTATCTCCTCTTGCACAAGATCCGACCAAAGTCGCTCCCATCCTAGCAATTTCTCCCGACCATTGACAAAATCCTGATAGGCATGCCAACTCTTCGGAAGACCAAGGAGAGCCAAGCTCACCAATTCCTCATCATCAACAGTCACCCCCACACTTCCCAGCTCATCCCTGCATTGGATGAACTTCGTGAGGTACTTGGGCATACTATCGCCTTTCTCCATCTTTATGTGTCTGAGTTTATCCTTGAGCGCCAACTTCCTCTGGTCACTCTTGCTTTGGAATAAATCTGTCAACGCTTTCCACATCAAGTATGGAGAAGCTTTTCCATGCATGCTGGATACAATGTGATCCTTCACGCCCTCCAACAGAATTCTTCAACATTTCGCCATCTTCTTTTGCCAAGCCTCAACTTGAGCAGCATCAGTAGGCTTTGGGATCTCAGCTTCTATGAACTCCTTCAGCCCGTTATCATCTAATACCGCCTCCATCCGGTCCTTCCATGCAACATAATTCGAACTGCCCTCAAGGGCATATTCCAGTCGCAATCCGTTGAAAGACATTTCAACTTTGGCACCAAGAAAACTACTGCAAATTCGAATTCCAAATTCTACTGCAAATTCGAATTCCAAGCTCAAAACTCAGCTGCTTCTGGATCTGTGAGAACAAATTATTTCTAGCACAGAGATCGACTGTAAGGGCATTTACTGGATATATCACCTTTCAAAGAAAGGATGGATCCAGAGGCTACCTAGCCCGTTACAGACTCTGTCTACCGAAAATAATTGTAATCACTGTAATAGATCCGATGATCAATTCTGCTCTGATACCATGTAGAAATTTGAATAATAGCTGAATTATTCACCGAGATTATCCTGATTACACACTATTTAAGCTTCATGCATAATACATAACCTCTTCTACAATTGATCATCAATATGCGGAAATAGAAAGCAATCGCATGTGCTCATTAAAACATAATCAAGCACACATATCAACACTGGATGTAATGGGGAAAGCCTACAGCTGAAAACCCCCAACTATCAGTATATTATAATGATAGCGAACATGTAACAATACATATCACAATACTCCTCACAAGTACTCAGTACTATCTCCAAAATTTACACACAAACTAACTAAGATTTGAACAAGTCCTGGGTTCAAATCTCCTCCACAAGTCTGCCTGCCTCTACTGTGCAATCCAAAGTGATTAATGATGAGATCCAAGTTCGAATCCCACTAGCTCCAACTACACAATCATCATTGGCAATCTCCATCAATGTGTGTGCAAATCTCATGCACAATCATGGTCACAACTGATAGTCACACTCACCCTTTCACCCACCTCTAACACTGGTCTCCACTGAACTGTCCATGCATTGCAGTTAACTGATGTGTACTTTAGTTGATTTATGAGTTAATAATTAGTGAAATAATTAATAATTAATTCACACCACTCATCACTAGTGTATTTTTTAGTTAGACTAAATACAACTAGTTCAACTAAGTTAAACAGAACACAACTCCACCAACTGTCTCATCAACTCCACCAAACTCTTCCACATGTGTTCTAACTAAAGTCAACCATGCAATAGCTCAACTAACCCCTAGGAAAAGAGTATTTCCTTCTGTCAGCTGCATGTGCCACATCCAAGAATCAAACTGAAGTACTCCAAGAGGATAAGATAATGTTTATACTCTAAATATTATTAAGGGTTAATAATATTTGACTGTTCTATTTTTAGCCCGGCAGTCTAAAAATAGAAAGTGCCCAATGTCTAAAAATAGAGGTCCATCTATTTTTACCAACTTGACCAATCATCCACAAGTAGCATCCTGCAACTCATAGACCATGATCCATATGTCTAAAAATAGACATAGTCTAAAAATAGACTTTGCGCCAAAAATAGCCCGCGGGCCCACTTAGTGAAGGCGACTTCATTTCACTAAGCTCCATCATCTTGTTGCATTTTCAACCTCCCTCTCAACAAGATATGGATTATCTGCAACCCCTATCCTGCCTCTGTGGTATTCGAATTTGCTCCTGGTGAGCGCCTTCGTCAAGATGTCAGCATCCTGATCCTCCGTGGGAATATATGAAAGTAACATGATTCTCAGCTGCACACAATCTCTGATATGATGGTACCTGATGTCGATGTGTTTGGATCTATCATGAAATACTGGATTAGCCGAGAGTTTAATGCAACTCTGGTTATCACAATAAATCACAGTAGGCTCCAAGTGTGACCCGAACAACCCGACCAGGATCTTCCTCATCCATATGGCCTCGCATGCGGCCAAGCTTGCTGCCATATACTCAGCCTCTGCTGAACTGAGTGCCACGGATCTCTGCTTCCTGCTGTGCCGAAACTATTGTCGACCGATCACGAAAGATCCCTCCGCTATGTGCCAATCTGCATCCAGATTGGGCTCTCTCTGTCACATCAAGTGAAGCCACATAGCTTCACCCCGTCCTCCATGTCTTCCTTCCCTAAATCATATCCAGATGTTCCTCTAAGATAACGCCAATACATGTACCTGCCTTCGGGGAAGAGCTTGGTAGGCTTAACCATAGCTTGCGAAAGGCCATTTATGACATAGCATATATCGGGTGCAGTGTGTTGACCAGATACATAAGTGACCCCACCAACTGTCGATAAACGGTGGCATCCACTACCTCCGTTGAAGTAGCATCCTCCTTCCTCCAACCACCAGGAAGAGGAGTATCAACAGGCTTGCAGCCATGCATGTTGAACTTCTCCAGTATCTCCCGAGCATACTTACCCTGAGAAACAAACAGTCCATCACTACGCTGCCAAATTTCCAATCCCGGGAAATAATGAAGGAGGCCCAAGTCCTTCATCTCAAACTCTTTTGCAAGATCCTCCTTGCATGAGAGTATCAACAGCTCATCACCTGTCAAAATCAAATCATCTACATAAAGTACAATGATCAACAACTTACCCTCCACCACAATCTGGTATAGGTTCGGATCCGCCTCACTCTTGGAGAATCCAAGTCTGGTGAAATAACTGTCTAAGCCCCATGTGTGCAGAAGCACAACAAGCTTGTTTCAGCCACTCTGATGTGAGGTTGAGTCTACACATGGGCTCCTTTCTTTGAAGATCTCAAAACCTTCGGGCTTCTCTATGTACACCTCCTCCTCAATGACTCTGTTGAGGAACGCAGTCTTCACATCCATCTGATGAATGTGCCACCACATCTGCGCTGAGAGAGCTAGGATCGTCCGTATGGAAGAATACCTTGCGACAGGTGCAAAGTTCTCCTCATAATCGATCCCCTCTATCTGTGAGAAGCCTCGGGAAACAAATATTTCCTTGTACTTCTCCACACTCCTGTCAGCCGCCTGCTTCACTTTGTAGATCCATCTCGAACCCACCACTGATTTCCCCTCCAGTCTCAGGACAATCTCCCATGCACTGTTTCTGACAATCGAATCATACTCTTCCACCATGGCATCTACCCATGCGGGGTCCTCCACAGCTTCCTCGAAAGAGGATGGCTCTGTCATAACACATTTTCTCACAAGAGCCATGTATCCAGTGTACCAATCCGGTGACTGTCTCTATCTGCGCTGTG